>JAODAC010005976.1:0-30936 GCA_027575185.1 Mimaenictus wilsoni
CCTGCTTCTTTTATGTGGAGTTAATTCTGGTTCAGAGGGCCTTGTTGCCAAGAGCCATAAATCAGCAAGAAGAAGAAAGAACCTGCTTGTCAACCACCGTAATCGGACGCTATACGTTCATAATTGGCGCTCAAACCAAATGTTTAACAATTATTTTCTCGGATACTATCAGGTAGTGCTTCTAAGGATATTCACCTTTTTTTTCAAAAATCATCTATCCGACACTATTTTTAGTTTTACGAAACTCATTTGACAGGGCGTGGACTCTCCTTGTTAGTAGATGTGTCTGATCTTATTGTTAGCTCCAACATAAAGATGGTATTGAGTTTAAGGACAATGGAAATGGAACCTAAATAGAGTGGAAATTATCGATATCAACAGGCTGTCTGAGCTTTATTTGTAATGTCATAATTATTAGTTAATATTTCTCCTCAAGGAATATTTGCTCCTCAAGAAATATTCTTTTGGTACGCATGTTTTCCTAAGATGTTCCCTTGGTTGTGTCCTTGTCTGCATGCATGAGAGTATGCCGGTTCAAGTTATAAGACAACTTAAAACTGGCATTGCAATGATCTCATTTGAAGGGCCTTTCCATCTGTATGACTTGTCATATGTTGTATCAACCGGCTGGGTGTTTCGAACGTTTTTCACAAACCCCACATCTATGCAGTTTTCGGAATATTTTCGCCAAAGTGCACGCGGTTGTGTTTATTCAGATGGAAACGACGTACAAACGCCACAATACACTGCTGACATTTGAAGGGCCTTTATGATGTCGCCACGTTATGATGTCGCATATGTGTCTCTAAATCGCAGAGCGTCTCATATGCCAGTCCGCAAACCTCGCATTGATGGGGTTTGGGCTGACCTCCGGCTGTATGCTTTTGGTGTACATGCACACGCAAGTTACCGAGTGTCCTATACTTCGCACCGCACTGTTGGCAATCGTAGGGCCTTTCGCCTGTATGCGATCGCATATGTTTACTTAAGATGTAGCGGTCCTCAAATGCTTTTCCACAAATCTCACATTTACAACCCCGATAGCGTTTGTCACTGGAAAGATTTTCGACATCTCTTAATCTTTTTATCCTGAAAAAAAAAAGTAACAATTGCAGCTAATAACAATAAGAAAACTTACCCTTTGGTCCCTTCTAGGGATTGTTCACTTTTTTGAGACGAAGTTTGTTGAGCATCTTGAGATATATAAATTTCATTGCTCCCTTCGACTTGCACGCCATGCTCATCTACATCCACTTCTTCAGACTTATTACACGATTCGTCCGAATGGGAATTATCGTCATTACGGCCGTCAGAGGCAATGTGTTCAGTGAAATCATTATTATCTCGTGCCGAAGTTACTGGCAATTCAAGATTTAAAGAGTTTACACCACATTCTGGCGACGGATTGGATGTATCCATGTCTAGAGACAAATGATTATAGCATTGCGATGAGTAATCATCAATATTGAAGGCTACTGTAGGCAATTCATCATCAGGATCAATACTTGGAAGAAATTCATTTTGATCATTAGAAACATGTTCTTCCTGCTTCATCTTTTCGGCCTCTTCTTTATTTTCTATTAAATCGAAAAGACACATTAATTAGGAACTCTCGGTGTGAATAAAAGCTTTTTTTAGCACACCTAAACATGTTCTTCTCATGTATTTTAGCGAATATTCGTCAGACGTTCAGAAATCTCATTCATGTTAATTCTCGATTCGTTACAGTTACCGATCTCTCGATATGTTAAAATTCATGTTTCCTTGAAATTAAGTCAATTTAGCACATCTAAAGACGTTTTTCTCATGTAGTTTAACGAATATTTGTCACATGTTTAAGATTGCAGCTATTAATTTCTCGATGTGTTTAAACAGTTTTTTTTTCGCGAAAATAAGTCGATTTGCAATATCCAAACACGTTTTTCTCTTTTTTTTTTTTCATGAAAATAAGTCGATTTAGTACATCTTCGCTCATGTATTTTGACGAATAATTGCCATAACTTCAGAAATCTCGTGTTAATTCTCGATTCGTTGCAGTTACAGATATATCGATGTGTTTAAACTCAATTTTTCGTGAAATTAAGTCGATTTAGCACATCTAAACACGTTTTTCTTATGTATTTTAGCGAATATTTGTCTAAAAATTCAGTAGAATATACATATACCTGACTGTAACGCAAGCTTCTTACATCTTCCAAGCAATTTTGTCCTCTGCAATTGTTTTTGCATTACATTGTTACACCTTATTACTTGCTCTTTGAAATAATAGGTCATCTCCAACGTCTCAAAGCATGTAATACATATTTCAGAAGGCAGTGCTTCATTTGGTAAAAACTAAAATGTTAACAAATACAATTAGGAACAATACTGTTCATGTTGGTGGTAAATTACTATAGGTACATTACCTCTAAAGATGATACTATCATGATCATTTCATAAATTGACGGCGATTTGGCCTGGTCGAAGATTGATACCATTTCTACCTCCTTGGCCCTGCATGTTCGACAAATATTCCATGATTTCTTTGAACTATTGTTCATAAATATGAATTTTCTGGAGTTTCCTAAGTAGTCCTTTTGCGATTCCTCATCTCCCATTTCATTCTCTTCTTGATTCAATATAAAACAGACATAATATATAATTAATATAGAAAATAATATATAAATATTATACCAGATAGAATTAAAGAAAACTGAAGATACCTTGCTGTTTTGCAAGCATCTTACATCTTGCAAGCAATGTTGACTTTTTTGCTTGTTTTTGCAATGCTTTATTACATCTGACTACTTGTTCTTTGAAATAATAAGTCATCTCCAAAGTCTCAAAGCATGTCACGCATATTTCCGAAGGTAGTGTATCGTTTGGTAAGAACTAAAATGATAAAAAATACATTTAGGAACACTACAGATCATGTTTGCAGAAGTAGTGTGGTAAATATTTACCTCCAAAGATGATATTGTCATAATCATATCATTTATTGATGGCGATTTTTTCTGGTCGAAGATCCATATCATTCCTACCTCCTTGTTCATACAAGTACGGCAAATATTCAACATTTTCGACAATTGTTTACACTGTGAGAAAACATGCGTGCACAGATCGCGGTTTCGACTGTTTCTAACCAAACAAAATGCCCAATCAAAACCCAAACAGACGAAGATATAGACAACAAGTAACAAGCAGCGCTAAGGGATGTAGAAACCTGTAGCAGAAACGCTTGTCAGTTAAAACCTAACAAATTACATGAGGTCGATTCAAACGTCGTTTCAAAATCCACCCTTCCACAATTTTACTGTTATAATAAATAATGCGAGATAAGTGCCCTTTCATGCCGGAATCGCTTCGCTCGCAATAATTAATGGGCCCACATACCTAGCATTTGAAAGACTTTCTTTGCTACGCAGCGAGCAGCTAAGTCTTGTTGAATTCGAGGGGAAGCCTCGAAGAGATTCTAGCCTTTTCAAAGGTTATCTCCGTTATCGGCCCGCAGAACTGATCTATGCACAATAGATCAAAGTTGGTCGTAGTGCTAGTGGCGTTGGCCGCCCAGGAGTAATTAAGAATAAGAATGCCAGCGTTTGTTCTCAGTCTGCACGGCGCTCCATTGAGTTACACGTAATTTATCTCCACGCACTGTGTGAAAAGGCGCTAAGAAGTCAAAGCGACGATTTGGAAGGCGAAGTCGCTGCTGTAGATGTGGGCGGTGTTAAATTCAAAACGTTTGTTTTCATTGTTTGTGTAATAATTCATTTCTGATACAATTTATGGACCAAAAGGGTTGCAATCTTGAATACGTTATAATGTCTAGAAAAAAATGGTGAGAGTCTGACAGGTAAACGATGCCTTGCGGCCTTTCACCATATTCTTTCACACTCGAAGCTTCGGGCATCAAGTTTCTATGCCTGTGCTTTACAAGCGTCTCGGAGAAACATTCTCAACAAAATGAAAAAAATATAACAACCACCAAAGAGGAGTGTTTCTAGTAAGCAAAAGTTATGAAACTTGCTATATCAATCAGTCATAGAACAATACATAAACGCTGATTGAATTTTTAACGTTCTGGCGAAATTAGAAATATTTCTTCTTAGTGAAAAAGGCTCCTTTGGTTCGGTATTACACAGCATCGAGAAGATGCACTCGCTTGATCGACGTATTTTTCTCTTATTGTCACTAGGTGATTTTGATCTTATTGTTAGCTCCAACATAAAGATGGTATTGAATTTAAGGAAATTGGAAATGGAGTCCAAAGCGAGTGGAAACGATCGTTATCAATAGACTGTCTAAGCTTTATTGGTAATGTCATAAATTATTGAGTTAATATTCCTCCTCAAGAAATATTTCTTGCTATGCATGTCCTCCTAGGCTGTTCCCTTGGTTGTGTCCTTGTCTACATGCGTGAGAACATGTCGGCTCAGGTGTTTAGTCAGCTTAAAACTGGCATTGCAATGATCGCATTTGAAG
Organism: Mimaenictus wilsoni; assembly: GCA_027575185.1. Classification (NCBI taxonomy): domain Eukaryota; kingdom Metazoa; phylum Arthropoda; class Insecta; order Coleoptera; family Staphylinidae; genus Mimaenictus; species Mimaenictus wilsoni. Next base: position 4,462 of record JAODAC010005976.1, read on the forward strand.
GGCCTTTCATCCGTATGATTTGTCATATGTTGTTTCAACCAGCTGGGTGTCTCGAATGTTTTTTCACAAACCTCACATCGATGCGGTTTCGGTATGCTTTCGCCAGAGTGCACGCGGTTATGTTTATTCAGCTGGCTACGACGTACAAACGCAGCATTACAGTGCTGGCATTTGAAGGGCCTTTCGCCGGTATGATATCGCATATGTATCTTTAAATCGCACAGCGATTCATGTGCCAGTCCGCAAACCTCGCATTGATGGGGTTTGGGCTGACCTCCGGCTGTATGCTTTCGGCGTACATGCACAATCCGGGCACCAATTGACGCATACTTCGCATCGCACTGTTGGCATTCGTACGGCCTTTCGCCCGTATGCGATCGCATATGTATCTTCAAATAGTTGGGCTTTTCAAATGCTTTTCCACAAAGCTCACATGTATACGGTTTTGCGACTTTCTCAGTGTGCAAACGGACATGACGACTAAACGTACCATGATGCTTAAAACTCGCATCACATTGTTGGCATTTGAAGGGCCTCTCCCCAGAAAACCTTTCCATTTGTATCTCTAAATCGCCGGGCGCCTCCAATGTTTCTCCACCATTTTCACATTTATCAGATTTGGCATCGCCTTCGCTTCGATGCTTCCTTTTAACATGTAGCTTCAGATTACCATGCTGCGTAAACCCCATATTGCAATACTGGCATTTGAAGGGCCTTTCGCCTGTATGACTTCGCATATGTATCTCTAAAGCACTGCGCGTCACAAATGTTTTGCCGCAAATCTCACATTGATGGTCATGGAGTTTGGGTGTGTCTCCGATTGTATGGTATCGGCGTATGTGCGCATTCAGGTTACCATTTGTCGAATGCTTCGAATGGCACTGTTTACATTCGTAGGGCCTTTCGCCTGTATGCGATCGCATATGTGTAGTTAACTTGCTGCGCTTCTCTAATGTTTTTCCACAAACCTCACATTTATAACCCTGATTGCGTTTGTCACTGGAAAGATTTTCAACATCTCTGGATCTTTTTATCCTGAAAAAAAATGAGTATAAGATTTTTTTGTGCATGAACAATACCAGTGACAGATTAAAGCAATAAACAAACATACCCTTTGAATACTTCTGTGGTTTCTTCACTCATTTCATTCGAAGTTTGTTGAGCATCTTGAGGTATGTAAATTTCATTCATCCTATGCAGCTCAGTCAACGGCAAATCTTCTTCTGAGGATATTCCCTTATTATCATTGGGCATAAATTGTTTAGGAGTTTTTTGCCAACTCCCTCCAACTTGCATGCCATGCTCTTCTACATCCACCTTTTCAGACTTAATACATGACTCGTCCAAATGGGAATTATCGTCATTAAGGCCAGCAGAAGCACAGTGTTCGGTCAAATCATTATTATCTCGTCCAATAGTTAAAGGCAATTCAAGATTTAAAGTATTTACATCACATTCAGGTGAAGGTTTATCAGACAAAGGATTATGACATTGCGTTGAGTGATCATCAATATTGAAGACAACTGTAGACAATTCTGTAGGTAATTCATCATCAGACTCAACAATAGAAACAAGTTCTTCCTCCTCCATCTTTTCGGCCTCATCTTCATTTTCTATTAAACCGAAAACAAACTTTAATTAATATCTCTCGGTGTGATTAAGCGCATTTTTCGAGAAAATAAGTCGATTTAGTAATCTAAACACGTTCTTTCTTATGTTTTTAGTGAATATTTGCCAACTTTTCAGACATCACATGATAATTCCTGGATTCTTTGCAGTTATCAATCATTCTATGTGTTTAAACGCAGTTTTCGAGAAAATAAGTCGATTTAGCAATCTAAACACGTTCTTTTTTATATACTTTAGCGAATATTTGCCAAAACTTCAGAAATCACATGTTAATTCCTGGATTCTTAGCAGCTATCAATCATTCTATGTGTTTAAACGCATTTTTCGAGAAAATAAGTCGATTTAGCAATCAAAATACCTTTTTTGTAACATATTTTAGCAAATGTTTACCAAAATTTCAGAAATCGCATGTTAATTCCTGAATTCCTTGTAGGAATTCTCTCTCTAGATGTACTTAAATGCAATTTTACACGAAAATAGGTCGATTTAGCACATTTAATCACGTTTCCTCGTGTATTTTAACGAACATTTGCCAAACGTTCCTCAACTGTTGCAGTTATCGATCTCTCGATGTGCATAAACTTATTTTTTTCGAGAAAATAAGTCAATGTAGCACATCTAAACACGTTTTTCTCATGTATTTTAGCGAATATTTGTCTAAAGTTTAGTTAAATATGTACCTGACTGTAGTGCAAGCATCTTACATCTTCCAAGCAATTTCATCCTCTGCAACTGTTTTTGTATGGCATTGTTACACCTTATTACTTGCTCTTTGAAATAATAGGTAATCTCTAACGTCTCAAAGCATGTAATACATATTTCAGAAGGTAGTGCTTCATTTGGTAAAAACTAAAACGTTAACAAATACAATTAGGAACAATACTGTTTATGTTGGTGGTAAATTACAATAGATACATTACCTCTAAAGATGATACTGTCATGATCATTTCATAAATTGATGGCGATTTGGCCTGGTCGAAGATTGATATCATTTCTACCTCCTTGGCCCTGCATGTTCGACAAATATTCCATGTTTTATTTGAACTATTATTCATAAATATGAATTTTCTGGAGTTTCCTAAGTAGTCCTCTTGCGATTCCTCATCTCTCATTTCATTCTCTTCTTTATTCAACATAAAACAGACATAATATATAATTAATATAGAAAATAATATACAAATATTATAGAAGATAGAATTAAGGAAAACTGAAGATACCTTGTTGTTGTGCAAGCATCTTACATCTTGCAAGCAATGTTGACTTTCTTGCTTGTTTTTGCAATGCTTTATTACATCTTACTATTTGTTCTTTGAAATAATAAGTCATCTCCAAAGTCTCAAAGCATGTCATGCATATTTCCGAAGGTAGTGTATCATTTGGTAAGAACTAAAATGATAACAATTACATTTAGGAACCCTACAGATCATGTTTGTAGGAGAAGTGTGGTAAATATTTACCTCCAAAGTTGATATTGTCATAATCATATCATTTATTGATGGCGATTTCTTCTGGTCGAAGATCCATATCATTTCTACTTTTTTGTTCATACAAGTACGACAAATATTCCACATTTTGAACAAAATTATTGTTTACAAACAAATGCTGAGATCGACGCGCGGTTCCGATTGGTTGTAACCATTTAACCATAGATTCTATAGATCTAATATGGATCTAACCATAATGGTGTATGGAGATAAATGGTAATAAACCCAGCTGTTAAACTCCAATGTTAAATTTTTGACGTTCAGGGGGCGCTGAAGCCTGTCACCAACTACAGAGTCGGAACAATTCCAACAATACTTTTGGGGGGTTCTTTTATGTGGACCTTTCGCGGACTTTACCACGCAGCGACAAAATGAGGGACTAAAAAATCTATGGAACAAGAATCACTTTATATCTTTGAATTAAAAAAAGCTGTCATTAATCGCAAGATTGCGCTAAAATCATGTTTCAGCAGATGATTAAGCTAACTAAACTAACTTAAAAACAAAACTTTAAAAAAGAGAAGAAGAGCTTCAAAAGACATCGTGCATCTACTAAAAGCGAGTGTCCTCTATAAATTTGACAAAATAAAAGCCTATTTCCTCAAGAATGCCTTTATATAAATGGACCTCCAACACACTCCGCTTCCACATGGCAGGCTGTGGTACGTTTATAGAAGATCTGATGACTATGACTTCACAGACGATGTAATCGAGGAGTTCTTAGCTTCTACAGATGCCAAAAACTCGAAATTCGTCCAACTTAAGTTCACCGATGCAAACCATCAAATGGAAAAAGGTTAATCAGAAGAAATGAATCCTGTTAAGACTGCGAATGCGTGTTCGTAGAATTTGCAGACAGATACCACGTCTATATCTGTAAGAAGAGACTCTACAAGGACCTGACAACATGATACATTACTAGTCAAGACAAGAAATAGTTATTAAAAGCAAAGAATTATCCTTGAAAATGGATCAGTTTGTTCATTTTTTTTTTCTTTTTGGTTTCATGCAACGCAGAGTGAGACCTAGAAATGATTAAGAGATGTTTAACTACTTCAAATAAGACGAAACGTTCAGTCTCTTCCTGTTGTCGCGAAAGTAAAAGAACACATCTGTAATCACGCATGATATAAAGATAAATCTGGAATACTTATCTAAAATTACATTCACGTTAAGACGGTATTCTAATATAACGAACAGAAGGTCTTTAGATCACCGCGGACGATAGGAAACATTAACTTTCCATGGGGTGACCAGAGCTGAGTAAACACTTCGGGGAAACGGGACGATAGCGAGCAAGTCATCCACCACGATGATGAATTTCGAAGCTGTAGAGGCCATAACACGTGCACATGAGTCTTACTCAGTGGCCCCGAGCTTAGGAAAACGCCCGGACCCACCCAAACTCCAGGGGAGGGATTTCTACTATATAAGTTCAAACCCGGGGAGTGCTAAAGAAGAACTCTGCCAGAGAACGGTCTCGCGAACTCTCTCCGAGGGAAATCAACCTTGTAAAATCTACAACTTCGAGTCGTTACTGAGTTAGTGCCCAGCCATCTAGGTTTCAACCAACAGCAAACAACCAGAGTCCAGCAGCCCGACAGCCATCATGTCAATCGGCGCAATATCCATACGTCCTCGTACGTCAGCGTCGCAGATCAAGTGGTAAGTCCAACTTCTTTTGTTATTTCAGTTTCGTCACGGTAGCTTAAGCCAAGCGAGTGAACCCCAATATTATCAGTAAGTTACAAAGATGAACTACAAAACCTCGACCCATGGCACTGTTCATTCATTTAAACTTTATTCATTCTCCTTCATAATACAAATATTCGGTTCTAATAACAAAATATTCGACTGTCAGGGTTAATATCTTACAATTAGATTATTGACTCAATATTCTTCTCAACGTCAGTTTGCAATGGATTTCCGTCGGTTGTGGTTCCGCTTGCATGCTTGCGATAATGTCTCCTCAGTTGATCAGCCTGCTTAAAGCTGGCATTACAATCATGGCACTTATAAGATTTCTCAGCTGTATGAACGCTTTTATGCGTCATCAACCGGTTGGCTGTCTCAAATGTTTTTCCACAGGTGTCACATTGATGCGGTTTGAGTATGCACTTTCCAGCATGCTTTCGAATATGCGCCTTTAGCAGCGCAGCGGTCTTGAAAGTCCCGTTACAATCTTCGCATTTGAAGGGCTTCTCGCCAGTATGACTTCGCATATGTTCCTTCATATAGTAGGCCGACTCAAACGTTTTTCCGCAAAAATCACATTGATGCGGTTTGAGCATACCCCCGGGTGTATGTCGTCGGAGCATGTGCGTATTTAAGTTACCCTTCATCTGGAACGTCTCATCGCACTGTTCGCATGCGTAGGGCCTTTCGCCTGTATGCGATCGCATATGTATTGCCAACCGGCTGGGCTTTTCAAAGAATTTCCCACACACTTCACATTCAATCGATTTCATCTTTGCGTGCGTGCGCATATGACGCTCCAGGTGGCCATAATGCTTAAAAGTCACACTACATTGTTGGCATTTGTGGCGACTTTTGCACGTGTTTGCCTTCACGTGTATCTCTAAATCGTCGAACGTCTCAAATGCTTCTTCACAAGTTGCACATTTATGCTGGCTCCAGTTGACTTCTGCTGCATGCTTCCTTTTAACATGAAGCTGTAGATTAGCTGACCTCACAAACGCGTCGCTGCAATATTGGCATTTGAAGGGCCTTTCGCCCGCATGCTTTATTTTATGAATTTCCAAATTGTGGGCCGTACATTTCTGCCCACAAGTTTCACATTGATATAATTTGCGCTGGAGATTGCCGGTATGTATGTTTATATGAACAGTGAGGTTACCTTTCTGCCGAAAAGTCGCGTTGCAAAGATGGCATTTGAAGGGCCTCTCATCTGAATGTAACCGCATATGGTCCCTCAAAATGCAGGCCGACACAAATGTTTTACCACAAATCTCACATTTATGAGGGTGGGGTTCGCCTGTATGCCTACGAATATGCACCTTCAGATTACGCTTGTGCACATAACTGACATTGCAATACTGACACTCGAAGCGCTTTCGTTGTACAATCTTTGGCTGTGGGTCTGTATGTTTGCGAATGTGCACTTGCAGGTTACCACTGTGTTTAAACGTCGCACCGCACTGTTGGCATTTGAAGGGCCTCTCGTCTGAATGCGATCGCATGTGTTCCCGCAGATTGGAGGGCGAGATATATGTCTTTCCACAAACCTCACATTTATGGGGCAGGTCTTCGCCGGTATGCACACGCATATGTGCATTCAGTCTCGCCTGTTGCGAAAAACAAGCATTGCAATCCTGACACTTGAAGCGGTTAGGGTTTTCATGATGGCGAATATGTACGTTCAGGTTGCCAACCTGTTTGAACGTCACACCGCACTGTTGACATTTGAAGAGCCTCTCGTTTGAATGCGATCTCATATGTTCCTTTAGCTCACTAGGCGTCTTTAATGATTTGTCACAAGTCTCACATTTATAAGGCCTGCTGTCTTTGGCACTGGAAAGATTTTTCTCATCTCCAAATGTTTCCATCCTTAAAAAAATGTTGACAAGAAAGTTATATGTTTCGTTGAATTTTAAACATCAATTGTAGTCAGTTGGGAAAAACGTGTTTAAATGTCTTTAAAATGCTTATATTCATGAAAAAATGCATTTAAGGACATCAAGAGAACCATAGCAGCAATGTTTGAGGAATGTGATTTTTGAACTTTTGGCAAAGATTCCCAAAAATCTATGAAAAAAAACGTGGCTTAGATGTGCTAAATCGACTTAGTTTCGTGTAAAAAAAGTTAAAGAAAAGCGTGTTTTTGTTTGTTTACAGGGCTAGTAAGAATGAAAAACATCCAAACAAACTTACTCTTTGGAAGCTTCTGAGATTTCTTCACCCTTTTCATTGGAACTTTCTGGAACATCTTGAGATATTGGATAAACTTGAGTGCTTATTTGTAGCTCATTTAACGGCAAATCATCTTCAGAGGAAAACCCATTCTCATCTGGCTCATTTTTGGGCAATATTTGTTTTGGAATGATGTGGTAAGTATCTTCAGACTGCACGCCATGCTCATCAACCTCTACTTGTTCAGATTTTGTACACGTTTCTACCAAATGGGAATGAGCATCTTTTAAACCATCAGATGCACTATATTGGGGTAAAGCATCATTAATTGCCTCACTATTAAATGGCAATGCACCATTTAAAGATTGTACTCCGCATTCTGACGAAGAACCGTGAGTAGTATCATTGTCTACAGATATCAATGGATCATGGAATATTGGAAAGGGATCATCATTATTGGAAGTGATCATTTCTGCAGATAATTCATCTTCTGAATCAATTGTTGGAACAAGTTCATTTTGATCAGTATATTGTTCTTCCTCTTCTTCATTTTCTAAAAAAAAATCAAGAAGATTAAAATTGCATTATTTAAAGTAATTAAAGAAAGAAGAATTAGATAGGAATGAAAGTACTATTCAAAATTAAATTGTATATTATATAGACATATACCTTGTTGTTGAAGTGCGAGCATTTTACATCTTCCAAGCAATCTCAACCTTTGTGATTGTATTCGCAATGCCTTATTACAACGTATTACTTGTTCTTTAAAGTAATAGATCAGCTCCAACGTTTGAAAGCATGAAAAGCATATTTCGGAAGGTAGTGAATCGTTGGGTAAAAACTAAAATAATTAACAATTACAATTAGAAACTCTACAGTTTGAATGAAACTCTGTTTGCATTAATTTACTGCAGATACATTACCTCCAAAGCCGATACTATCATGATCATTTCGATTATTGATGGTGTTTTAGTCTGATCGAAGATCGATATCATTTCTACCTCTTGGGCCATGCACGTTCGACAAGTATTCCACATTTTTAAAAACGTATTCACAAATTTGCTGTAAACAGCTGACGCTATGCACGCTTTTGGTTTAAACCAACGAAAATAGCCACATAGCCATTCGTTCGAATACTTCTCCAATAAATACCGGAGGTTTGAATCGTTTGAATGAAGGCGATTCAATCACATCCGTTAAAATCAAATGCAAAGTTTTACCTTTTCCTTAGGTTCGTTTCATAGATCTTCCATATTCCATAGATACGTAACTACTTAATTTATGTCTGACCTGAATCCTTAGATATGACGCCTCTTGAGACCGTAGGGTGAACTAAGTGGGGATTTAAAAAACTGTATGATATTCACAAAATGTAAATCCCAGTCATTACCTTTAAAATATGTATTTAATATTATTGAAATGAAGTATTCGTATTTAGTAACGTTGAGAATGTTCGTGTGGTGGCGTTTAATTGAATTTTGAATTTTCAGGCATCAGCAGCGACATCTAGAGACTGTAGATTTTCAACATTTCACATCGCTCCATAGAAGTTTCTACGCCCGTGTTCGTTCTATGATCGGTGGTTCATAACAATACTTGAGGTCAACTTCGGCACTCCTCGGCAGCGTTCGGCATGCGATCGATTGCTTAATCTTTACAATAGCTCTCGAGTTTTATGCCCTTTGTTATATTTATAGGTTCCGTCTTTTCACGTTTATGAGGGACATAAAACGGACAAAGAGTGTATGTACCTGCAACGTAGAAGGAATGCAGTGGGTTTTCGGCGTACGTTCAGTTCTCTCATAAATTTCATACTAACCCGTAAATATAACAAAGGGTATTGTTGTTCATAACCCATTGTATTCATTGTTCCTTTGTTATTTTCAGAAAACCGAGGACGCACCAAGTGGAAATCGACATTTCTTACCCAGTTCCCAGTCTTTGGAACCGAAAAATGAGTCATGAACCGAGAAACCCGACTTATATAGTTGGGATATCGTTCACCAGGGTAAAATTTGCAGTTTTCGATTTTAGGCAATGCATTACCATAACGAAGAGAGCAGGCATTAATAATAACGTTACCTGTGCGTCTTATCACCATAATCTCGCAATCGGCGCTTTATAAAATTGTGAAAACTGGACCGGAAGCGTCAAAATGAAGAACTAAAAAATGATATTCTATTGTTTGTTCTGAAATATTTTAAACGACTGATTTTACGACTCAATGCACGCATGAGAAATTTGCAATGCTTATTTCTCACAAACTATTAGAGATATTCTCATTGTTGTTGCATATTCTAGAAGGGGACACAGAAAGCGTTTTCATGTGCCACTTGTTTTGTCCCAATGAGCTTGACAATTTCCGAGAAAGAAAATTAAGTGTTTTCCCATTTAGTTAAAATTGGTGTCATATGAAAGAGAAGATCTTTCCGTTTAAGACTATCCAAAATCATCCTGGAAAAGTTTAAAATTTTTCGAGAAAATAACAATTGTTGAAAGTAGATTCATTTAAAACTTAATTATCTCGAAAGCTAAACATTATTTTGGATATATTTTTGCATTCACTTATTCAAAAAGATGTGCTCTTTCAAATGAGACCATTTTTCCCCTAATCGGAATTACTTTATCTTCTCCAAAAATCTGTCCATTCACCAATTTTTGGCAAAAATTATGTAATTCTATATATTTTTTTGTTGTTTGCAATAGATAATAAATAAAACTTATTTCAAACAGATCGCATAGCAATTTTTAGAAGCATGTAGTAATTGTTCGTACACGTGGCACCATCTCACGGCAACTAGCTAAACTACAAAGCAATCGGTAAAATAGATAGTTACAAGTGCGTTTTAGTGGAGTTTTGTAGTTCAGAAATTTAGCAAAAGGTGTCGCTACTGACATTAAATTTCCCCAATTCTTTAAATTAAATTAATTTCGAGTATTTTTCATAACTTGAACATTTTACAAAAAGGGGAAATGGTTGTTTTTAATTTAATACGCGATTAATAAAAAACCCTTACTACCGATTAAAAAAAAAAACGAGTAAATGAGACGTTTAGGTTTTTTATTTTCTTTTCATCCTCAACTTTACCTCTTCGCATCTCTGTGATCCTGGTATCAAATGTCTTGATACTTTCGTAAAATGTTCGAAATCTTTCAATGTACGGAATTATTATTTATTGTCATATTTTAAGGGGATTACAAATATGAATTATTGTAATGGTCCATAAAAAGGAATCCATATGTCCCATCTCACATTTAAGGGGTTTTATTATTTTCCATTTGTAACAAATTTCAATTCGTACAAAATTACATTTAAAAATATTGCAATCTTATTCTATATCATCATACATTAGAAGTGTGAAAGTGTGTTCGTTTTAATCTTTAAAATTTCGACTTGGTGAATGCCGCCTAGTTGGCTCAGTGGGTAGTGTCGATGGATTCGAAGCAGAGGATTGTGGGTTCGAACCCCACCCGGGGTCAGTACTTTTCCCGTCCGACGGGTGCTTGTGAGTCGGAAGGAGTTCGCCGCGGAGCGGCGAACTCTAAGAATGCAGCCCACTGGGAAAACGAACTACCGCCGCGAAGCGGCGGTTGACCATTCTATTTTGCTAAAATGTATGACTAAAAAATAAAATTGAAAAATAAAATTTCGTATATCTCCGCCGCCAGGATTTGAACCTGGGACGTCCAAAGAGGAAGCACACGCCTTACCCACTACACCAATATCCTTACTACCAGATAACCGAACAAACTAAAATATTAACAAAGAGAGAAGACATCCCTCACTATGGGGAATGAAAACTAACATTATAGCTTGTGCGGAGACTGTATCCACCGAGTCAGGAGCTGTCTACTTCGAGTCCACCGACACTACCCACCGAGCCAATTAGCCGGCATACACCTGGTCGACATTTTAGGAATTAAAACGAACACATTTTCATGCTAATAGCGTAGGATGTACCTAGAATAAGACGAATTGTAATTTGTAACAAAAGGAAAATAAATAATAAAATTTCTTAAATACGAGAAAGACTTTCAATGTAGTAATAATTTAATTTGTAACAGATATTCACTAAAATTGTCATTAAAAATACCGCGATTCTTATTAAAGACAAATCACCTCGGGCTCCACACTACCGCAATTCAGCACTAATTAATTGTAAGTCCTCTGATGATAATTCCAAATTTAGAGTACATTTCGAACATTATATCACAGAGATAAAGTTTGAGGATTTAAAAATTAATTAAATTAATACTAGCAGTGACATCTTTGGTGAAGTTTCTGAACTACAAAGCTCCACCAAAAAGCTTTTGTAGTGGTCTATTTTACCGACTGACCTGTAGTTTAACTAGTTACCCTGAGATGGCGCCACGAGTATTAACAACTTAATAAATCAATTTTAAATGAATTAGAAATCTACAGGATCAAGTGTTTTTTGCAAAACAAAGTGGCACAAAATACGGACAAATTAAACAATTATAGACAAACAACGTTGATTTAATCATCTGAATTATATTGCATTGTACGAATGTTCCACTAAATATTGCAATATAATAGTATAAAATTAGTACAACTAGAGTGGACACAACGGCGCGACTCAATGTGCACACGCGTCACGAATATTGCGCGAAGGCGCAAACAAATTCGGTCGAAAAACATTTCAAATCGACCGAAGTACATCGAAATTAATTAACACAAGCCGTCCTCCATGTCTTCATCACACTCTACCTTCATTCGCACATGAAACAAACCGACTTAAACGTAATAATATATAGAGTATAGACATAAAGCGCTCTTAGCAAATAAATATACAAAATACATATTATCGCAAAAAAACATACTTAACTACCCAGAAAAAAAAACACATAAATATTAAACATTGATATGGAATTTGCGTTAGAGGAATGTTATCTATCAGTTCGATGTAATCGCCTCAAATAAAACATGCAGCAGCACGAGTCCGGTTACAACAGGCGGGAGAAATATATGTACAACAATTTTGGAGGAAAAAAAAAGGAGGAAAACAAGTGGCGGGAAAGTGAAGTCAAGAATAAAATCAGAAGAGAATATCGGCGTTCGTGCCGGAGCTGAAGAGCATCGGCGGCTCTTCTTCGGGCGGTACGCCCTCGAATTGGTCGGTGGCAGTGTTGTTGTTGGTCGGGGGTGGCGTGGTTTTCGTTACGCCGAGCTGAAACTCGCTGGCGGCGACTTTCGGCGTGTAGTTGGCCAGTGTCGAACCTGCAATTGATCGCAATCAGAAATCTATAGGATTACGAGTTAGTCTGTTAGTAATTATACAATTTCGAAAGTATGTGGCATGTGTGACGATGCTTACCGGCGAGTGAAGGAACTGTTGTACCACCCAGGGGTTGGTTTAATACTGGTGAATCGTCCGAAAGCATTGATACTTCTGATGGGTATTCAAACACACTGGGTTTGGCATCGAATTGTATTTTTAGCTAAAAATAAAGAAAATTGATTAGTTTACTTGTTTTCAGGTTTATATCTATTGAAATTGGCTAGAAATTCGTTTGGGAATTATAAATATGTTGGGGTTAGAACAAGTTACTTTCAAATAGAAATTGCAAAAAGTGTCGATATATTAAATATCGAGAGGTATCGATACAATTAGAATTCGATATATTGCATTTCCTTCCGTTTTCGAGGACTGAAATTTTGGTTTCACATCAAGCCTTGGAAAGAATTTCACTTGTTGTATGATATATGGATAATGGGAACGGATGGCAAACGGCGTTACCATTTTCGATCGTTGAAAATAAAGCGAATAAACGCAATACGTGCCTACATTTATCGAAACCATTGGGCGGAACGAACGCAACGGCATTCATATTCGACGCCACACCACAGTGGAGTGAATGCGCGAATATGCTGCTGCTAGAACATCCTCCGCGGATGTGTAATTCATACAAGTATTGCGTTTCTCCTCGCTCTAGGCTGTATGTACTATTATTACTACTATTACATCTCTCCCAGAAGCTTTTTCTACTTTTTTCGGATGCATACAGGATGCATATCACCGGAAGGCGCTGATGTGACGCTGTCGATTGTAATATCTGCTTGGTACCTTCTATTTTTGGCAAGTTAGGGACGAAAACTTGCCAAAAATGAAACGCAAGTATAGTAATACTACTTAATTTTTGTAAATAATTAAATAAATGGCGAAAGATGACAAATAATAAATATTAATTCGTCTTTAGAAATAATTGAAATGCGCCTGAATGTCATTTGGTAACAGTCAGTTTGGATATGAAAAATTGTGGCCAGAATTCAAAAGAAAACATGTAAATGTCAGTGACAATTACAAAAAGAAGAAAAAACATAAATTAAAGTTACATGCCTACATTAATAAATTGTACCGACTAACTCTAGAATTACTCAAGACTGATAGGAAGTTAGCAGCGAGTCTTCCAACAAACGGTCAGTAAATACGACCATTTTTTGGCGGGCCACAAAGTCTTTCCTATTTGAAGACTTGTTATCTCTATGAGGGTTTCTTTTGAGCATGCCTAAGTATATGAAAACCAAAAAATGTTCTTTGTAGGCAGTACAAATACATTCAGAGTGCGCAGGTTGCTCATCCATTCAGATTATTTTAAAAAATCCCTTTTTAACTGGTACTCTGCTCTGTTAAGAAGAAAAACCGGTAGAAGACCGTCTTATTATTTTACATATTTACTTACAATTAAGTCTTGAACCTCTCGAGATTTGAAATTCTTAGGAGGCACACACAACATGTCGCGACATGAGATACAGTAGCTCAACGCAAATATGTACTTAAGTACTTAAGTCATGACGCCGATGCTGGTCGGTCTGATGCAGTTTTTCGTATCCACATGCTGATGTTATGCACATGTACCAAGAGCAACAACATCAATTGCAACTGCAAGTTGCAACTACTTAATGTTAGTAACGTGCATATTATTGCATTGCACAGGCATTCAAACGAAATTGAGCTCGTTCACGCATCCGCATCACGCGAGGACAGAAAAAGCGCAAAGACATTTTCTCACACTTATTACAGCAACCACGACACGATGACGCTTGAAAAAACAGAGGGAGTTTCGTTGAACCTCAATGACTGCTTCAACTACTAGAGTTTTTCCACTTCTTCAGTGATCTTCAGTTATCTTGGAAATAATCATCAATTACATGCGTTTTTCCCAAGTATTGTTTCATAAAAGATGAGTTTAACAATTGCTAATTATACGTTTAACAATATGGTCGATAATAAACGTACATCCTTGCGATATAATAGAATCTGAAAATATCAGGTTGTGCTATAAAACTTTCTGTAAAATTTTCAAGGTGATATTTACAGGTGATATAAAGTTATAGCTCTGAAAAGTCAAAAATATTAGTACGAAACACAATTTTGAACGCATTTTTTCCTCGCAAAATCGCTTTTTGATATTGCGTACATGATAGCGAAAGTTTTACTGCACCGATTTGGGTGATTGACGGCTCTGTTTATAGCTAATTAAATTCTCCAGAATATGACGTCATTTGTTGTTTGAAAAAATCTATATTTACATACTTAATCGAAGTTTCATGTCAAATTTTGAAGAGAAAAATGCATTTTCAATTTCAAACTGTATAAAAACATTTTTTTTTCATTTTTTTGAAAATATCCGACGTCATATTCAAGCTAGTTTAATAAACTTTCCAAAAATTATTTGCTTTTTTGTTTCAGATCGAAATGAAGGACGCTAGAGTGTAGAGTGCAGCTGAGCAAAACAAAAAATCGAGATTTTTCGCGCAACATTGTTTTTCGATATTGCGTACACAATTTAAAAAAATCCACTGAACCGATTTGCCTGAACAAAGGTTCATTTTATAGCTAATTAAATTTTCCAGAATATGACGTGAATTGTTTTTTGAAAAAATATATATTTACATACTTTATCGTAGCTTTAAATCAAATTTTGAAGAAAACAATGCATTTTAAATTTCAAACCGTATAAAAACATACTTTTTTTTCTTTTTTCTAAAATACTCGACGTCATATTCAAGCTACTTTAATAAACTTTCCAAAAACTATTTGCTTTTTTGTTTCAGATCGAAGTTAAAGGCGCTAGAGTGTACGCAGCTGAGCAATCAAAAATCGAGTTAACATAATAAACATAAATATGCAATTTTCAACTTAAATATCGATTTTTAATACGAAAAAAAATGACACTAGGCATTAATTAAGCATTAAATTGTTCAGCAATTCAAAAAGTTATAAAACCCGACAAAAAAATCATGAAAACCACACATTTTTCGACCAGTATCTTCAATATTTCTAACATCGAAATCGACGATTTGCTTCTAGCATTACATAATAGAATTTTGACATTTTTCGTTTGTTTTTCAAATGATAGCTTAAAAATAATAATAGCTATATGTCTAAGAAATCGCCGAAAACTATGGAGGATAGTCTGTCAATATAGATTATTGACAGACTATGCCCTCAAAAGTTACATAGCGATAATATCGCTTTCATAAATCGGAAGTAGGACGCTGTTGAAAGCATTCCTCTGTCTGTTTGACAATAAAATTTGAAGAGCATTCGAAATATTTAGCTAGATTTCAAGGCTAAACAAACCTTGACTAGATAAGCCGGTTTCACATAATATTTGAATAGTGATAAAGATTGATGCGCTCATAAATTTTTCATGGTCTATTTCTAACCTTGTTTTTTTTTTCGATAAAGATTAGACAAAATGTAAATAGACTCATTTTTTCGGTTATGCCTTGTTGCTCCGCATTTTTATACATTTTATTTACGAAAACGCCTTTTCTTTTTAATTTTTCTTAATAATCTCATATTTTCAAAATTAACACCGCATAAAATTGAAGATAAAAACGAATAGCTTGACATTTACTATGCATTATCAATGATAAAATTATGGAAATAAAGTTTGTATGATGGGAAAATCTCGGTAATCTCGATGGGAAAAAAACAATAAAAGCTGGAGGATATTCTCATATTCGGAACGCATCCGTGCCTGCTGGCACCGGTTAATTATCCCTCGTAAAATTATCATGACCTGTTTTCTGATCGCCTGCGTCCTTCTTTTTTACCCTGACTGAAGATTCATCTCCGACGAGATGTGCCACTTTTTCACATTGCGTCTGATTGTGCTCTATACCCGTGAGGATACAAAAAAGACCTTACGAGTGAGTGCCGGCGACCTTAAGAGTTTCCATCGAACACCTGCTTACTGTTTGTCTGCTTTTATTATAACTGAGTGCATGCATTCATCTCGCACTTCAATGAAGCGAAAAGGGCAATGTATTGAGGAAGGGAGAGGAAAGACAAGAAAAACGGATGTAATATCTTGTGGCTTCTTCGAAGCTTTCAAGTTCTCACTGTCAGTAACCTTGTATTTTTTCTTGTATTTTCTGATGATACGAATCAGTCGTTTTTCGAGGAGTCTAAGGAAAGGCAATTCCAGGTAGTTGTCCGCGTAAATTTAAAGTTTTTGAATATTTCTCAAGAAATATGAAAGGTTTTATAAAGGCAAATGTGTAATTGTAACTCAAAGAAAATGTTAATCGAAAGAGAACTTGATATAAGATGAAATGGACAAGACACCGGAAATCCTTTCAGAATAAAAAGTTGGGCTTAAATGACAGTCAGTGACTTGTAGTGACTGATCAAGGCACAACTGAGATTTTTTGCTCTTTATGCGTAAGTCATCCACAAAACACTCAAATTTTGTTTGCATTTACAAACCAAACACATTTTGACGAACGTAGGTAACGCAACAAACATTAATAATTCTGTCTAATTAAACTCCATTATGCAGTAGAACAATTTCCATACATTTATTTACTTTGCCATCGCTCATTTCAAATTTAAACATTTCTGTAAATGCGCGTGAGCGGCTTGTGTTAACATTATTACCCCGAGATTTGCAAGGTCGCGGGGCCCTATCTAAAGGGCTTTGGCGAGTTCACCAGCGGAATAAATACGTAAAAAAAAAACACGAAAAACTGGGTTCGAGACACGTCGACAGGAGAGGTTATTAAAAACGTACTTACTCGGTGCAATGCTGGATAAAAACTAAACTTTATTTACAAAGGTTTGGCACAAGAAGCGCCAATATGACAGATAGGGTAGGGGTTGCTGCGCATGCGCGACTTAAGCGTGCGTCGGCACCACCAACCCCAATATCACTTCGGGCCAAAATCCCTAAAAGCGCCGGTAGCGCGAACAAATTCAAAGTAAAGAAACTTTTAAATTTTTCAGATCGAAATTTTCACCTTTCTTCATCATCCGAACATTACATCAATTTATTATTTATGAGCGAAACAATCAATCAGTTTATTAGCGATTTAATACTCTAATAAAATGAGATGATTTCGCCTTATAAACTGTTGAGAAGTTCATTGTGTTTTCTACCTGCATGGAGCATAGAGCAAGCATAGAAATGTTTTAATTTTTAATGACTTTGAATGCTTTGCACGTCCGTACTTCAAATTCCCCAAAACCTCAAAGTACACTGTTACATACTCATGCTCGTAAACTAAGAACAGGTAAGTCATAAAAAGTAAGTCAAAACAAGTTTAGAAGTTTAAAACCAGATCTGTAGATGTGAAAAGGCGATGATGCAACCTTCAATCAGGTTCAAGTTCCTTTTTTCATTAGTTTTCATTAGCAGAACAAGATTTACATGTTGTTGAACTTTCGTCGATGTAATACCAACAATAAAACGTTTTGTTATTTAGATATTTGCTTTGTTATTTAGTCTGGTTCAACTAATGAGTACTAAAATATACTAAACGGCATTAAATTGAAGTTAGGTACAAGTTGAACTAATCTAGATGACTCTCAGCGACTGAGAAACCCGATAAATGTTCTCAAGAGTAACCAATAAACTTGATCATTTTTGGACATTTCAATTTCGATCAAGTTGAGAAGTTTATCTCAACGTCGATGTTCGTTGCTCACAATCAGTGAAGTAAACACAGTAATTCAGTGGCCTTTTCCAAGGCGAAGGCCGCTTGGTCGCTCCTTGGTTACAAACGCAAAATTAAATTTCGACATACGCTTTCGACATTCGGTTTATTTGTCGATATAATCAATAGCATCCTATTCCTCGTCGAACATGAACTGTTATTATTTCGAGCCTGCTACACCACATCGTCTACCAACTTCCTCTCAACTTCCAAAGCCTCAACCATCTGCGAAAGCAGATGTCAAAGTGTAAATACATCAACAATTTCCGTGGACGATTTTTGTTGAAAACATTGTTTGGAAATGCCTACATCAACATGCAACGCAAATAACCGCTGTGAAGTTAGTAAAAAATGCCAGAAAAGAATTTTGTTACAGATTTTCATAAGAAAAAAATAAAAAATAAAATTTGAGCGTGCCCCTTCTACTCCTTTACACATGTTGTTTATATCATTTTTACCAACTTCACAGCGGTACGCAAATATACGCAAATTTCAAATGTTTATGAACATCAACATGAAGTTAAATAACTATGTACGAAATAAACAAACAGTTTTAGTCACAAAAGTCTATACTTTTCGCTACTAATAAAGAGTGGAAAGAAACATATGCAAATAATTACTAGAAAACTACGACTACAAAACGGTTATTACTACACGGCGCTGCCAAGTAAATCACAGTGATAATCCTCAAGGATGTAAGCAGCTTTGCTTCAAGGATTTCACTGGCCACCTAACAAAAATGACAAAGGAGAAAATTGCGAATAATCTAAGAAGTCGCATAAACGCCTTCGAAATATATAGGACGAGGCAAATGTTGAATTTTTTTAACATATTGTTAGATAATTGAAATTTTCACTAACTTTTAAAATCATATGATTTTTACTCATGATTTGATTGTTGATGTTTCATGAAGTTTAACTTAAAAATAGCTCATCGAAAATTATAGAATATACGCATTAGAAAATTCAATTCATTTAATTCATATAAAATAAATTGCAAGGAAACAAAAATGTTAATAACTTTTTGAGTATTTGTATTCAACATCTGATTTCTTCACAGACTGATTGCTAATTTCAAGGCGAATCTAGATGTGTATTATTATTCACGCTAGTTTATGGAAAACCATTAGATAAGAATAGTTTCTTGATAAATGTATTTTATATCGTGTTAAATACGTTAGATACGTTAACTGCGTTCGATATCATGTTAAATTAGGTAAATCTACATAAAATTGAATTTGTCTTTAAATTTGCTACACGATGTTACTAGCAAATTATACCGATAATTTCGCATAAAAAATATCCTCTAATGTTACATCTTTATACAAACTTAAAGTAAACAAAATAAAGAATAAAGCAAAAAGAACAATTGCCAATGAAAATAGGACATAATCACTTCGTTATATCAATTATTAAAAACCTCTTTGTTTACATTGTTAGTGCTTTGTGAGTAATGACTGGATGTGGTCTTGACTAGCCGATTCTATGTCAAGTTGTGGCATCATCATACTCGCAATTACATTGCCATCATTAGGAACACCCACAAAACAGTATTGTTCAATTGTCGATATGTGCAATTGACGATTGCACATATCAAACACAAGTACTATCATTGAAAAACAAACGTGAAGACATTGTAGATTCATTCATACAAATGGTGGAAATCGAAGGTTATTGCTTTTTAGAAACGAAAAATGAATCGTTTTCTCGCTTGAATGCGTCAGTGATTATTGTGTTGGCGTTTTGCGGTTCGTTTGTTACACAGTTGTTCAACAATGTAAAAATACATTCACTGTATCGTCAATTTCTTTAAAAAAAAAGAATGAAAAGACACAATTTCACCACTGAACGTTAATATTAGTAGATTTAATTTATGACCTTTGGAAAATAACCGAACTTTTTAAAATGTCAATCAAAACCAAAAACTCGGCTTTTGGAAACCGTGTTTCAAGTTCATTTTCTGAGCACAGGAAACCGGTTATTTTTAGATTTTAAGTCGATTGTTTGTGATTTTCCTGAAAACAGCGGCTATTTCTGTTTTGCATCAAAACTCGCGGTTTTCGGGTTCGGGTTCACCACCGAAACCCAGGTTTTGCTAATAAAAAAAAAACGGGTTATGAAAACCGATTTCGCTTTCGGTTTCTGAAAACGTGGAAACCAATTATTTTGAGATATTAAGTTAATTCTTGGATATAAAAATAGCGGTTTCTATATCGGTATTCCAGTTTTTGTACCAAAACTCCGGATTTTCGAATTCGCATTCATCACTGGAAGTTGCTATTTAAAGTTGTAGATTAAATCTGCAGTTTTTGAAAACCTGAATTTTAGATAAACCCGGTTTTCGAGTTTTGTCAACCGAAACAGGGTTTTGATAACCTTTGCTGTCTGAAAATGAGGAAATCGGTTATTTTCAGATATTGAGTTAATTTGGTGGATGTATTTTGAAATCCGGTTTTGGTAACATGTTCATGAACGATCCGCACTTTGTGACGAAGCGCAAGTATCTCCACGGGGGGTCAACCCTCAATAAAGTTTGTACTAATGATTGAATTTGGCAAAAACTCCGGACACCTTTGCTTTAAGTATAACTAAACCAAAAAGTCAAATTTAATCGTAATTCACACCACAAAAAAACTACGCAAACTCTATCCGGTTATACATTCGCGCATGATTAAAACCTGATAAGATAAACCACCGATAAGCCGACAGGCACGCAAACAAAACAATTCCCACTGCATGACGCTTTTCGACTCAATATAATTGTGCACTGTATGCTTTAATTAAATCCATATGCCATCAACTATCAATTATCCGAAATGCCATAGAAACAATTCTTCCATTTTATTACAAAATTTCATTCGCACTCACTAAATTCTTATAAAACCAAACATTTTACAACTTTCTTAGAGATTTTATCTGAATTATTGGTTCGGATTTTTGAAAAAAAAACGACATTTTAAAAACCGGTTTTCGGGTTTTGGTAACATAAACTGAGTTTTGACAACCTGGTTTGAGTTTAGTTTCTGAAAACCGATTTTGAGTTATTATGTCAATGTTTGTGTCAAGGGCTTGTCTGAAAACAGGTTTTCGAGTTATGTGAAACAAAAACGGATTTTGAAAACCGGTTTCGCCATGGGTTTCTGAAAACTTTTCTCACAAAATTTCATTCGTATTCACTAATTGTATCTGAATTGTTGGTTCGGGTTTGTGAAAAAAAAAAACATTTTAAAAACCCGGTTTTCGGATTTTGGTAGGTAACCTAAGCCGGGTTTTGAAAACCGGGTTCGAGCTTAGTTTAATTTTGAGTTATTATAACTTATATTACAACAATAAATTTCATTTTATAACTTCCTTTTAGAGATTTTACCGGAATAAGACGTAACTCAAAACCGTTCATAAAAATAATAAAAAAAGTTTTATAAGAATTTAATTACGAATGGTATCGTCTGTTGTTAATTGCACATTTTCACTCCATAATTACCACTAGACTTACGCATTTAAATGCGCAACAATTAATGCGCTTCGGTAACGTACGCGAGGTAAGAGTATGAAGAGAAATGAGAAATTACACTTTGTTATTTAATATCTAGTTTTTTTCATTTCACTCAATAGCAAAGTTTAATACTAATATTAGCAAACAATTTGATTGTGCAAAATAATAAAGTGTAATTTCTCCGTCTGCTTTTAAAAAAATGTCATGTTATTTTGCACGAAATAGAAATGTGTCATCAAAGGATCTTTTCGTACATTACTGCACTGTTCGAGTACTGACAATGAGTTCGGTAAAAATGGCAAGTATTTGCCAATTGGATGGTTTTATTGTTTGTTTTCAACTGTGGTTGCTTTGCTTTTGTTTTGCGGTATGATTGCTGTTGCGTCGCCACTGGAACAATCGTAATTTGAGCATAATCTCACCGAGAAAATGAAAAGTTGTTATAGTTAATTTTTTTTCATTTCGTCTGTTTGATGCCTGTTTCGATCTCTTTGATAAAAAGTAAGTTTGGTGTTGTTACGAATGTAAAACAGGACATAATGAAGTTAAAATTAAAAAAAACTTTAATGAAAGATTGCTGTGATGATCATTTTAACTTTTACCTCCTATTGCATCCTATTGTATAATGTGCACATTTCAGTATCAATTTTGATCAAGTAATGGCATACGTATCCGTCGGGGGTTCATATCCGTACTAGTAGAACGCATAGAACTAAGCAAGTCAGAGAGGAAATGTGTTTATAGTGCCACATAGCTGCGGCACAAAAATGTCAAAAATCTCTAAAAGAATTGTTGATACTTTGCCAATATATTTCATTATAATTGAGGCTAGGAGTACAATTGGGACTAGGCCCAGGACATGTACTGAAACTAGGTCTGGCACTAAAAGTAAAACTGAGACTAGAATTCGGAATAGGATTAGGACTGGGGCTAGAAGTAGGTCTAGGATTAGGGATATAACTAGGTCCAACACTTTCCCTAGAAAGAACTGAAGAACTAGAACTAGCATCAGGAAATAAATTGGGCCTGGGCAAGTACCGGACGCTAGAACTAAAGGATTAGGACTAGATCTGGGAATAGGTTAAGAATGAGGACCTCGGGTAGAACTTGGACTATGGGTAGGACTGGAACTAGGACTAGTACTAGAACTGGAACCAGGGCAAGAACTGGGAATAGGACAGAACAAGAATTGGGACCACAGATAGAACTGGGATTAGAGAAAGATCTGGGACTACGTGGACTAAGTTAAGGCTTAGAATTGTAAACCTAGACCGTTTAGAACTTGGGCTTGGCCTTGAAAGAACTGAGACCACGATATGCGTTGGGACAAAGGCTAAAAGTGAAAGAAGAAGTGGGGCTAGAACGAAAACTAGGACAAGGCAAGATTTGTGACTAGGTCTAGAAATGGGACTAGAAGCCTAATTAGGACAAGAATTGTGATATAGAAATAATAACTAACTTGGGGAACTTGGACCGGAAAAATCTTCACGATTTTCTCGAATTATATCTAGAAAACTATTATCAAAATAAAACAGACCTCGAATAAACCATAAACACAAACATTTTCACTCTACTTCTTTTCACAATTCCAACAATTGAAAACATTCTTTTGTTAATACCTTTTTTGTTCAACTACTTTTCCTCGTATCGTCCATTGTACTTAATCTACGAAATAATTCCATCTAAATGCTTCTTCAAGCGCAGAGATGCAACAATAAACTGGCGAAAATAACAATATTACTTTGGAAAAAGCAAAGACCAGAGAAAAGAATCGCAGACGCATTGAGTCAATTGCAATTTCATTTGTTACACTTTTACTGTTGTTGTCGTCGCTCTGTTATCCACGACGTTGATTGTCTTCCTTAAACTGCGGTTTTAACTGTGGAAAAATGCTTTCAGATAAAGTATTCGACACACTCGTCAACGAGTTAACAACTTGAGTGAAACTAGAAAGTGTCGCGCAAAATTTTGTTGTTATCAAACCCAATGCAAAGAGTTTAGAGTTTATTTACGAGAGAAAAGTTCATTTTCTCTTACATTACAATAAAAGAAATGGTTCAATCTTCTTCGCTCGTTTCAACCTTTTTCAAGTTGTCGAGGAAGGTTGAGCTTCGATGACAAGCTGTTCTTGCAATTTGATGACTCACTAGAATCTTTTAGAGAGGGGAAGCAACCCTATGTATTTCTTATTTTTCTTTATTACAAGCAGGAGGGAAGAGAGAGGAGGGAGAGGAAAAGGAGGGAGAGGAGAGAGTAAAAGGAGGGAGAGTAGGCGAGAGGAAAAGCATGACCCTTGATAATTTTCACAGTCTAGACCTAGGTCTAGAGATGTCTTTGAGTTTAGGGTGAATTGGTATGCAGGAAATGCTTTCATCTTGGGAGACGTGATCAAGTTTTTTTGTAGTTTAGTTTATAAATGTTGTAAAAATGTCAAAAGTTTGGATCAATCTACGATTTTTTTCAATATTTTACAGTCCCAGGACTGGGACAAAATCTGGTATTAGTGGTCTAGGAGTAGATCTGAGACTTAACAAAAAGGATTATTCGAATTCAAACTGGGACTGCGCGAAGGACTCAAATTGAGGAGATTAAAAGGTATTGAAATTAACAACAACTGGTTTAGAAAAAAACTGATGGACTAGAACTGGGACTAGGACAAGAACTGAGAGTATGGCTAAAACAAGAAGTAACATTAAGACAAGAACCTGGGCAAGAAGTAGGACTAGGGCTAGAACTAAGAAACTAGGACCAAAACTGGGAGAAGTAAAACTGAGATAAGAACTGGGACCAAGACAAGAAGTAGAATTAGAGCAGGCTAGAACTGTTTCCAGAACTTGATCTAGTGGGACAAGTACTTATCTTTAAACTGAGAGACTAGGACTAGATTATGCCTAGAACTAGTACTAACAATTGGCTTAGAAAAAAACTGATGGACTAGAACAGGGACTAGAAGAAGAACTGGGGCTAAGCCTAAAACAAGAAGTAACATTAGAAAAATAACTAAGACCTGGACAAGAAGTAGAACTAGGGCTAGAATTGAGAAACTAGAACCAAAACTGGGAGAAGTAAAGCTGGGACATGAACTAGGACTAAAGTGAGGACCAAGACAAGAAGAAGAACTAGAGTAGGCTAGAACTGGTTCTAGAAGTCGGTCTATTGGGACAAGCCCTTATCTTTATACTGAAGCTCTAGGACAAGATTATGCCTAGAACAGGTACTAACAATTGGCTTAGAAAAAAAAAACTGGTGGACTAGAACTGGGACTAGGACAAGCACTGGGAGCTGGACTATAATGAGGACCAAGACAAGAAGTAGAACTAGGGCAGACTATAACTGGTTCTAGAACTTGATCTAGACAAGCACTTATCTGTAAAGTGATTAGTCCCTCACTAGGCATAGAAGGACAAGAACAGGGAGTAGGAAAAGAAGTGGGACATTTTCAAGCGTTCACTTATTTCACATTTATATAAAACTATACCATAAACTCAAAGCATTTGATTTCTAACGACTCTTAATATTCTTTTGTTCTGCCATAAAACACAGCAAAAAAAATTCAGTATTACTCGATTGCATAAGCACAACAATAAAGTAATTATGGTATAATCAAATATAAGTTTCACTTTATTGCAATTGCAATTGCTGTGGTGCCAGTTGCAATACGTTAATTCAATTTTCAATAAAACTGCAATTTTCTATGCCAACCTGCACAATATCCAACACAACAAATAAGCGTAAACAAACCAACATTGCGACGATGACGACGCCGACGTATGCTAATCTATGTATGCTCTGTAGTCTATAGTCTATAATTAGTGCGCAATCAACTAGTTTGCTGTTAGTAGGCGAATTCCGCGAATATTCTTTTTCGTAACACTTGTCGACTTCGCTCTGCGGCGCGCGCAACACCCAAATGCAAATGACGGGTGTTAAACAGTGTTATTTATTATCGATGGTGGCAATTCTGCGTCAACGTCCGTCCGTCGTTTGGGCACGTTTTATATTGCTCGTTATTGCCGCTGGTTGAATGCAAAGCGAGGCCGCACTGGTTGGAATGTACTAGGTGATAGGTGTATACTCAGCTAGTGACACACATACCTTGAACCTGTCAATTATTGGCTGCTGCTAAATCGGCACTTTCATCATTTTCTTGCCATATTCGGTGTCAATGTTGGATTGCAATTACATCGTTTGTGTTACGATTGAAATATTTTTACATTTGCTTGACTTGACAAACTTCAATCCAATATACAATCTATATATTTATCTATCTTCTATTACCCCCCTCCCCACACACACAAGTTCTTAAAAAAGGGGAGTGTCTCAATTGTCCGACATGGAATTGAATGAAAATTGGAGTACGTAGATAATTTGTAGTAACGGGCACATACAAAATCGTATTCCCCTCAACAACAACAAAAATTCCACTACTTAATATATGCTAGATAATATCGTATTTCGAGCAAGCAAATCGCATCGCAAATGCGCCGAAAAACCAAAGCAGTGGCAACGGTGAAACGTTCGGTTGGTTATTAGAGCATTCCTTCGACTCTTCCTCGACCGGTATAATTCATTTCTGATTGCCGACAGACACACACTCGTCCAACTCGCAACTCTCACAACGCAAATGTAAGTAAGAAGCAGCTTGCATCTAGCTGACTATGAGCTGATTGTAAGCACTATTGTGTAATATAGCAAATATAGGAAGGACGATAATGATTAGAAAACAGAAACTAATCTTGAAGGAGATTAGAATTTAGTCATTTAAACGTAGGTGTGGACTGTATCTTTACACATACATATTTATTAAATTCAAACACACATTCAAAGCACACACACATATTGTTACACACACACACACATTCGTAACCCTCACATACTTAAACACACTGTACATTTAGACATATTTTCAATGCAGACACATTTTTATACACCCACATTTCGCTCATATCTCATATTTATATACACACTTTCATTCATTTCACACACACACACACACCAACTCCACATATATATATGACTCATGTACGTACAAAA
>JAODAC010005987.1:0-30933 GCA_027575185.1 Mimaenictus wilsoni
ATATATAATTGTAAATATCTCTATGCATAGAAATGTACTTCTAAGTTTCACTCTTCATACTTTTCTTCTGCTTGTTTCTACCTGCTCATAATTAGTCAAACGAATAAGAAGTAGAAAAAAACACGAATAAAACAAATATAAAAAAATACATCTATTGTAATACATGTATTAGAGACAGAAAAATGAAAATATAATTTACATCTTACAAACGGTAGGAACTTAACAGCTACACTTAAACGAAAAACAAACACTGGAATACATATGTTGGAACATTCTCATTCATTCACAAAACAACACTTACAAAGAAAAAAAAAACATCTTCAAATTCCTTCAATTGCAAACTCCAAAAAGAGTGGGCAACAAAAATATCCCTAAACATTCTTGCTTTCTAGCAATATCAATAATCGTTTTTAAAAACATCACAAAATTCCTAATATTCGTAGTATAAAATTAAAGCACGATTAAAATGCTTATATCTGTATCTTGGCAGTTGGGCAGTAGTTGTGAATCCTGTTTCTTGTCTTTTCGTTGTTTGTTTCATCCGGCGTGTTTAAATCTAATTAAATATCTATTTACGCACTGCAGTTGATGATGAAAAATAATGTAAAAAAAAGAAAAATGTATGAGTGCGCTTGTGCGATAAAGTACTACTGATAAAGTACGAGAAAGTATAATTTATATACATCTTATTCATTAAAATACGCAATGATAGCGATGTTCCTGGCTTATTGTAAGAAAATAAAGTTACGAAATATTTACAAAAAAACATCATTGCGTTGTATATGTTCGCAAAATGGGGCGCAAAAGCACGAGTTTTCTTTCTGTGCAGTTTTTTAGTCTCTTAAGGCACTTGAACACCGTTTTTGAACGCCGTTCGTCACAAGATAGCGGCAGTTGGCGCGTGATTCGATGGTGGACAATTGGATAAAGGCAGAATCGAAATCCTTCGGGATTTTTCCATCATCAGATGTAGAAAGTTACTGTCGAAGGCTGTAAATTTGATTAATTAGTTTGTTAATTTATTACAAAGTTTTGAAAACTTGAAAATGTTTGGAAATAAAAAATATATATAAGCATGCTTAAAATATACAAAAAAAAACATGCAAAATTTATACAAAATGTAGAATATTATTAACAGAAAGTATCAAGTGTTTGTAGGTTATGTAAAATGTAAAGTACGAGTATGTACAGTAATATGTATACGTCAAAAAGTCGCTGAAAGTAAAATACGTAGTCATAAACGTTAGGTCAGAGGTCAGAACAAAAAAAAAGTTGCAGGCAGCATTCGATAAATTAAAAAAAATGCAAAATTTCAGAAATTCAGATATGCGATGAAGTTTGGAAGTATATGCTGAAGTGAAGAGATGCTCAGAGAAGTCTTGCTGAGTATATTGAGATGCTGAGATGAGATGGACGCCATCTTGTTTGGTATCAGCGCCATTTTAGTTTTATTTTTGATTGGTGGCCAATTGTTTTGTTTCTTTGAATGATGCTTACCGCGTCACATTATTCCGTACGCTGCTCGCATCGCTATAGTAACTCGCCGAATTGTACGACCGTTTCAGATAGTTATTATTGTAATCGTCGTGATAGCGTAGCGGTGGTGTGCTGGTGGAGGTCGCGTAGTGTTTGCCGAAATTGGCAAAGTCGTAAGGATTGCGCGTCGTCTTTTGTCGCAGTATGTAATAGTTGCCGATGTAGGGGTTTTTCGTCGAGGGCGTTTGTGTAGTCGTCGCCTTCGACGTCGTTGTAAACGTATATAAAGGTCTTCGTGTCGTCGTAGATGGCATCGTATACGCATACGCATCATAGCCACGCCTAGTTGTTGTAAATTTACTCGTATAATGCTGGAAATCATACGGCGATCGCGTCGTAGAGATGGAAAACCGTTTAAATGTGGTTGTCTTTGGTGTATTATACACAATTTTCGGTGGTTGAGTTGTAAAACTTGTAAAAGGTCGTTTAGACGTCGTAGTTTTGGTTGTATACTTATAAGAGTTCTGAGTCGTACTCGAGTAATAAAAATAGGGATTTCTCGTCGTAGATGGTGCTGTTGGTCTAATCGTAGTAGTCGATATATAATAATAAGGGTTCTGAGTCGAATAATAGTCATTCTGGTGTTTATTATAGGGATTATAGGGAGGTTTCGTGGTGTATTCAGGTTGGTAGTATGTATTATGTGGTGGCTGTTCGTGGATTGCGTCCTCTTCCTCGTCATAGAACCTGTATATCGTAAGTTGTAAATTAATCATCAAGTGCTGAATTTTCTGCTCAAAACCAAGAAAGCGGTGCCAATTTGTGGTTAAAAACAACCTTGCTCCAAACCATACATAAATACTTGCCACTTGGATATTTTTTAGAGGAATACTTACAAAGGTCTTCCTTGATTCTGTCCATCCCTTCGTATATACGCTGGAGTGTTTTGGGAGTAATCAGGGATTATATTCTCATGTTCGGCAACACATCTTCCGTTTAAACAATACTATCAGAAAGAACAGAGGAAAAGTCATGATAAACTATTGTCTATAACTAGGAGAAAGAAAGTCTTACTTGACCATCCCCACAGGGTGATCCTTCTGCTGCAGGACGATAGGCAACACAGTAACCACTTCCGGCATCGAAACAGAATAATTGGGCGCATACCCTGTCATCTTTCTGGAATTTAAGATATGAGAGAAGATTAACGTGATATGAAACATTTTTATCATGATATGCAAGAAAATTAAGACGATATGATAGTTTCAATGAATTTGGCTTAACAGGAAATAAATGATTGATCTGACCAAAGTTAACTTTCTTAACTTCAAAAAGGCCTTTCTGAAATGTTCCTGGTAAGCCCGTCTCCAACAAAAGGTTTAAAAACTTACGAAACATGCACTTGTGCCACGATCTCTTCGACATTGCGCGTCCAGGGTGAGTAATTTCCCCGGAAGAACCCTAGGAAGGCTGTCATCTTCATGTGGTGAGTTGTATAAACATGTCGCCGTATCACCACTGTAAAAATTCACATTTTAGATTCAAACGTTTTTAGATTAGATTTAAAAAAATAATAATGAAAGAAAAAAGATCTGTAATTACTTTAAAAAGTGATGAAAACTAGCAACACTACACGAAGACCAACGGAAACCCCTCTCGGTATGTCGCAAATCCGACATGATATACCCATCTGTCCATTGACACTTCTCTGCACCGGGACCACCCAAATAAGATGGCGGTGGGCTGCCATCATGCACTGCACCCAATCTTCAAGAATCAATCAATTACAGCAGTTTCTTTATATTGCTACGCTAATAACTTACAAATGACCAACTTCATGAGCAGCTACAATGATTCCACTGAAACCACCGGTGTCTTCAATGATCGCAACCGAATTCACCTTTTCTAGACGTTTGTTCACCACGCATGCACCACCAACATAGGCGAATCCTATTAAAAAAGACATGTTACTCTCGAAAATAAGTTCCGAGACTTTTGCAATTAGCAAAGGTGATAAATTTTGATTTTGTTAACTTTTTTAGCGATTAGGGACTCACAGCTCGATTAATTCCATACGCAAGAGGCAAAACATTCAATTAGTAATTAGTCAATAGGTAGTTATAGTATGTTGAATTTTTTTAGTAATAAATAGCATGCGAAACTGTACGACACTCACGTTATATTTTTACATTTCACGAGTATTATATGTACTAAAAGTAGAAAGATCAAACAATAATGATAAAGATCAAACAAGATACTAAAAAAAGGTCGAGAGTCGCCATTTTGGTTAAAAATGGCTAAAAAATGGTAAGATAAACGTATATGATAATTACACTGCAGTTAAGATCAAAATAAAGTTTCTAAAATACATTTTTACAGATCTTTAAGAAAGAAACTTGTTTTTAAACATTTAAAAAATGATTTAAACACATTTAGAACCAAAAAAGGTGCATATTTTTAACAGAATAATACACAAAAGGAGAGAACGATTGTGTCGTACCTGCTGTGCCACGATTGCACACATCTGAGGGATACGAGCGTCTGCACATGTCAAGTCTGCAAACAGGATGCGAAATGGCCCGGTCAGTTCGGGTTGTGTCAAAAAATGTCATGTATTATGCGGTGTTCATGACAGGTTAATAATATCTTTGAGGAATGTTACTCGGAAGTGAACATAAATAAAGTTACTTCCGAGTAAGATTCATTCAAAGGTGGCGTTGTCCAAATGTTCATATGTTGAACTGTCCTGTCGGTCGCAAGCATTCCCCTAGCATTCTCCAAATAATAAATAAATTAATTAATTAAAAATGCACCAAAAATGTCATGGTCCTTCGGTTTGTAAGGGTTAGTGTGCCCCCAAAAACTATAAATATTTGCTCCATGTTTTCATCCATGTTTGTTCCATTTGGTAGATGTATGGGTTAAGGTAGAGACACATAGAACGTGTTTGAAACGCGTCATATAGCGTGGAGTTGATATAGAAACATAGTATCGACGCGTTCTGTGTAAAGAATGCGTTCTATGTGCCTTGACCCAAGCATATTAATAAAAAATATATAAAACAAAGTTTGACACAAGAATGTGTCCGTACCAGCAGTTCCTTTCGTGCATCTACCGCCTTTTCGTCGTCGACACATATCGTACCTAGGAATTAAACAATGCAAATTTCCAAAATTCTTAAAAATTTTAAAGTTGGAAAACAAATGAATGACAAAGTTGTAGTGTACTTTTCCTTGTGTTAATATTCAGGGTTTTTGTGATTAGATTTTATGGATAATACTGACTTTGTAATGGCGACAGCAATGTCGTAAACCGGAAGTCGTCGTTCCCGGAAGAGATACTTCCCCATATCAGTAAGGGCAGCTGCTGAATCGATGGCATCACGACCTACTCGATTACGTTCCAAGTACGGCGTCGCATCACGTCCCTAAATATTATCAAATATTGCAAAATATTCACATATATAGTTGGAGTTTCTTAAATGACTTAACATTTTGAAGTTGTTTGTTGTGAATGATTTAGTTTTCATGCATTTTTTTCATGTACAGTATGTATTTCGTCTCTCGGCATTATCAGATACAACTGCAACATTTTGTTCTTTGTAAACCAAGCAAAAGACGGAAGGGAAATTTACCAAGTGGAAGTT
Source organism: Mimaenictus wilsoni (assembly GCA_027575185.1). Lineage (NCBI taxonomy): Eukaryota > Metazoa > Arthropoda > Insecta > Coleoptera > Staphylinidae > Mimaenictus > Mimaenictus wilsoni. The sequence continues at coordinate 5,123 of JAODAC010005987.1, forward strand.
TCCCTTTTCATTAATATCTCCAAGTCGGAAATAGGCGCGGGCAGTCCAAATCATGTATGCAAGAATCGTATAGCTCTAGGACAAAGCCCAATCATACCGCAATCTAAAACGATTGCGCACCAAAAAGGCTCTCGGAGTCGTTTTTGTGGCGTTCGCATAGTATTCTGTTCGATCAGTCAACAGATGCTTAAAAACCTGGCATGTCCAACAAGACTATCTGGGAATGCCAAAGCAGTCTGAAGCAACTGGCTAAGAACAATCGGGTTACCGTTATGAGGGGATCCAGGACTCAACGAGATCTAACCTTATAGAACCACTCTTTTCTTACCTATAGAAAGAGAAGGTAAGACGAAAACACTCCAGGTATAAGTTAGAAAAAAAGTCTACTAACATAGATCATAACAACCAAAGTGTACTAGAACTAACAAGGAATGTTATTACATTAACCTTAGAAAAATGGGAAAGGAGATCAGTGAACTATACAGGTTATGTAACTCGGGTGCATTTATACCAGAGAAGATAATCTGTATCATCTAAAAGATAATGTTCTCGCGAATAGATTTACAGCAAATTTATTATGTACATTCTAAAATTGTACCATTTACATTAAGTGTTTTCCAAAAAATAATATAAAATTTATCGATTTTCTACAAGAATTAATTGAGCAATATTTTGCAAAAAATGGTAACGTACACCGATGAGATCTGGCTAAATATAGTATCATCTAAAAGATAATGTTCTCGCGAATAGATTTACAGCAAATTTATAATGAACACTCAAAAATTGTTTCATTTACATTACGTTCTTTCCAAAAAATAATATAAAATTTATCGATTTTCTACAAGAATTAATTGAGCAATATTTTGAAAAAAAATGATAACATGCATCGATGAGATCAGGCTAAATATGGTATCATCTAAAAGATAATGTTCTCGCGAATAAATTCATGGCAAATTTATAATGTACACTCTAAAATTGGTCCATTTACATTGTTGAGTTGGTTGCCTAAGATAGGGGTTGCTTGCTGCGCCAATGTGCTTAAGACGTTGGGGATGCGCTCAGTAGCAATGGGGAGGGAGCGCTGCGCCAGCATAAAAGCGTGGTTCGCGCCCGATTCAGCCTATTTTTCCTCTGGTGAGTTGCCGTGTTAATATGTATTTTCCTTTTGTATTTGTGTGTTCACTGTGCCGTTTAATAAAGTCGTTGTGCTTCTTATTTCGTGTATTTTAAACTTTGACGTTTGAGGTGAGCTTTTGGTAATACTTGTGTCGCGATAATTCAAGGGATTTAGCTGAATATTCAGTTAAGTCTGGTTTCGCGCATCACCGGAAAGCAAATTAATGTTATAAAAACCGCGACTACCGCGTAACATACATCACGTTTTTTTGCAAAAAAATAATATAAAATGTATCCTTTTCTACAAGAATTAATTGAGCAATATTTTGCAAAAAATGATAACGTACACCGATTAGATCAGGCTAAATCTGGTATCATCTAAAAGATAATGTTCTCGCGAATAGATTGATAACAAATTTATAATGTACACTCTAAAATTGTTTCATTTACATTACGTTCTTTCCAAAAAATAATATAAAATTTATCGCTTTTCTACCAGAATCAATTGAGCAATATTTTGAAAAAAAATGATAACGTTCACCGATGAGATCAGGCTAAACAGCGAAAGATGTTAGGAACGATTTCCTTGGCAAGGATTTTCTGGGAGCCATGCTGTTTAAAGGTTTATAAATATCCTAGAGCTCCTTTCTTGTTGGAGAGAACAATATAGCAAATCTGGCGGCAGTGCACCAGAGGCTTATTCCCTCAACTCCAATAATCTATAGATGTTCTTACATCAAATTTACTCAATAATTTAAGAACAAAAAGTGTTTGTGGAACATCAGACGTATCTGATAATGCCGAGAGACGAAACATTTGTTGTACAAACAAAACAAAAACGTTCAAAACATATGAAGCAAATTAAAAATTATAACAAACATTAAAAATTTTACAAATAACTTTGAGAAGTACTTACTCTACTAATAATAATCCCTGCAATTGAAATACGAATCTTTGGGCCTTTGAGCAACTTATACCGCAAGTCAACCCCATTCCAAAAGCTAACAAAGTAACGCTTTATCTGGAGATTATCACCACCATGAAGACGATAACCATCGTAATCAACAATCACCAAAATCTCAGGATAAATAGTATATGGGGCTTCACGTTTACTTCTTGAAAGTGTTACATTTTGATTTACACTTCTTCGGAATCGTTTTGCAAGATGATCTGGCTCCATAAAAGCTAAAAAACATATAAATACATATCTTCACTAACATACAAATTTATACACAAATTCAGATGGTCAGAAAATAGATTTGTGGAAAATCAACTAATTTCATGGGAATCAAAAAAAAAATACATAAAAACATTTACCATAATCACTTTCAGTATCTTCTTGGCTGTTTCTTCGTTTAAACACGATATGATGCCCAGTTTGTTCCATTTCAAAGCCTTCCCTGTCATTTTTTACCTCCTCTTTAGCCTTTTTCGCATCAACAATGTCAATATCATGGATATTATCAATTTTTCGGCGAATAGGCAGACCGGTATCAATTGCAACCTCGGCACTAAGTTCACCATCGTCGTCCAAGAACATTTCATCATCATCGACAGGATTATTAATGAAATGCTTTTCCTTCTCTTCCTTACTATTAGCTTTCTGTTGATTGACGAGTGAATGTAGACGTGCAGGAAGAGGTTTTATAACAAGATCTTCGCCAATACTTCCTTCCTAAAATTTTCTTCAATTAAAGTGTGTTTTATAGGTTAAAATTGTAATTACAGATTAGATTGTGTAAGTAACTCATGCACCAGTAATCGCACCAAACGATTACGAATAAAACTGCAATCAAAGTGCGGCGTTACGCCTATTAGCTGGTGTGTATAACCATAAACCAGAACCGTGTTTTGTTTATAATGTATAACTTCAAAATATAGAAATTTTGTGTAAAAACTGATCAAATCGATGCAATTGAACTTTTATTGCCTTCTTTTGCATCATTTTTTTGAAAGTATGAGTTGTAATTCGAGTAAGTCATAAAAATGAAAGCATAGATCGTGATTATATAAAAATTGCATGGGTTGTTAGTAACCTATCATCAATTTTCGGTGTATTAGAAACCGATCTTCAAAATACGAAAGTTTAAAGTAAGTAATTCTAATAGAAACGATTAAATATCAAGATGATTTTGATGAGTTTGAATAAATAGGATTTTAACGAGACTTCTTGTGATGATTTATCATATTGCTTCATATCAAATAAACTTAATGTTGATAGTTTATTATATTTCATCCTGAATCGATTGGTGTTTGATTTATACTCCTAGGAATAAGAGAAATATAGAAAAACAACGAATCTTTCAAACAAGTCATTTTCCTGAGAATGAGAATGTTGAAGGAATTAGACTCAACTTTAACGAGTTATAACATCACTTCTAAATATTTAATGGAAATAATGTTTCAAGATACTTGAGGCTAATTTCATCCTGAATCAATTGGAGTATGATTTATACTCTTATGATTAAGGGAAATATAGAAAAACATTGAATCTTTCGAACAAGTCACTTTTCTGAGAATCAGGATGTCGACGTAATTAAACCCAACTTTAACGATTTATAACACCCCTTCTTAATATTTAATCGAAATACTGTTTCATGAAATTTGTAGAAAATTTCATTCTGAATTGATTAGTGTATGCTATATACTATTAAAAATACCCAAAATATGAGAAAAATTGGAATCTTTATGAAAAGTCATTTTTCTGAAGTCGATGTTGAAGTAACTAGACTCAACTTTAACGAATTATAACATGCCTTCTAATTATTTAAACGACATACTGTTTATTGTATTTGAGCCAAATTTCACTCCAAACCGATTGGTATATGATTTACACGCTTAAAAAAATGAGAAATATAAATACAAGTGCAACATTTAGGATAAGTCATTGTAAGTTTTTTTTTTCAGGCAACGAAAATGTCGAATTAGACCAAACTTTCTGGACTTATAATATCGTTTCTAAGTAATGAAGCGAAAAACCATTTATAGAGTTTGTGGCAAATTTATTTCTGAATCGATTAGTATATGATTTACACTTCTAGGAATATGAAAAATGTGAAATAAAATGGAATTTCACGAAAAAGTCATTATTCGAAAATGTTTCACATCAGTCTTAAAGAATAAACCTAACTTTTAACAATGAATAAACCATTGATTTTAAGTTTAACAATATTGTATAGCTACAGACAAGTTTCTGCGACCTATGTACTCCTTTCCTCGCTTCCTGGTTCATTACTCAATGGGCACTTCGGTTAATTACCATCTGGATGTAATTGTCGGCCGACGACTAACCTAACAACAATCGCATACGATATGAACCTCGGTACAGCATGTGCAACATGGCAAAAGCCACAAAGCACGAGCAAAAAATCTAACGGCAAAAGTCATGGCTGCTTCGACATGACATGTCACAAAAGTGGCCTTGATGGTCGCATTATTACGCCGGCAATTTCATAATTTGTCTTTGATTATACAAGTCAACTTTAAGTTTCTATTTTGCTTCATAATAAATGGCAAAATATGGTTTAAATTGAAGAATAAAATGTTGAAATGAATTTAAAGTGATGAAGAGATGAAGAAATACAAAGGAACATTAAGAATCATTACTAAAAATTGATAAAAATTAAGAAAAAGGCAAGATATTTAAGAAAAAATAAGGAAAATGATATAAGACGCTCAAATATGGCATAAACTGATAAAAATGGTTGACTTTCATCCAGAATTGAATTTCTAGTTATAAAATGGGCGCGGTAGGCATCAAACAACTTGTCTGACTAGTATTTTATAACGAAGGCGTTTAATTAAGCAATTAAAGGTGTTTTATAGCTACCGGAAGATGTGATCCAAGTGATTATACCATTTAAGACGTTTTCAATTAATGCAATAAAGTGTAACGATGGTTTTTCGTGAAAATTCACTCCTTGCCAACATTTCCTACGTGTCTACTTAAGGCTACTTAAAGTATTGACGACCACTCCTAACTGTGTGAAATATATCGCGTTTCACTATAAGCTTTTTAGGGAATTTCGTTTATACGAGTGTGTAAAGTGTTTGCAGGAAGTCTTTTTGAGATAAAACGGCTAAATATGCTCAAGAACCTGCTTTTTATTACACCTACTCTTTTCTAAATCGTTTAGTATTATCTAATTCGATCACTGTGAAAGGACTACTCATTTCAAGACATTTTTTGTAGCGGCGACGACAACAACTCAAGTTTCATGACTTATAATAACAATTGTAAGAAATTTATTTAGAAAAGGATTTCATGAGTTTGTGACAAATTTCAACCTGCATCGATTAGTGTATGTTTTAAACTCATGGAAATAAGAAAAATACGATGAAAATGAATTTTTGGGAAGAAAGTTATTTTTGTAAGACCGATGATGCCTAAATAATTGGACTCAACTTTACTGGCTTATAACATCACTTCTAAAACATTTAAGGGAAATACTATTTTAAGATAATTGTGGCAAATTTCATTCTGAATCGTTGAGTGTATGATGTATACTCTTAGGAATAAGAGAAATATGATAAATTATGGAATCTTTAGGACATGAAATTTTTTGAGGATGCTGATATCGAAGTATTTCGACTCAATTTTATTGGTTTATAACATCACTTCTAAATATTTAATCAGCATACTACTTCCAATAGTTTCTGGCAAATTTCATCCTGCTTCGCGTGGTGTATGATATATACTTTTAGGAATACGAGAAATATGATAAAAAATTGAATCTTTAGGATAAACCATTTTTTTGAGAACGACGATGACGAAGTAAATACATCTATCTTTAACGATATATAACTTCACTTCTAAATGTTTGATCGAAATACTTTTATAGAGAGTTTGAGGACAATTTTATTCTGAACAGATTGATATATGGTTTATATTCATAGAGAGAGGGCAAATATAAATAAAAGTACAATCTTTAAGACAAGTCATGTTAAGTTATTTTTCGGATAGTGATGTTGTCGACGCTGCGAAGGCGCAATGAACTTTCATGACTTATAATTTCATTTCTAAGAAATTAATTAAAGGAACCTTTTCATGTGTTTGTAGCAAATTTCGTCCTTCATCGTTTAGTGAATCTTTGCATACTTTTGGGAATACGAGAAACAAGATAAAAATGGAATTTTTAAACCAAGTCAAGATTCTGAGACCGATGATTGTTTGAAATATTTCGCGTTTTTCTATAAATTTTTAAAGAAAATTTCATTAATACAAGTATAAATAAAGCTACAGACTTTTTAGGAAGTCTTTTCGAGATGGAACGCCTAAAAATCGCCAAGAACTAGCTTTTTATTACACCTACGAATTTCTAATTCGTTTACTATTATCTAATTCGATTACTGCAATCGTTCAGATTGTAAAACATGATTACTTTCATCAGAAATTGTATCAGATTACTAATCAAAAGGTAGAATGACATCAAAAGTCTTACGAACGATGTAAAGTTATTTAATACTTGCAACCTTGCTTGTAAAGTGCTGACATGTTGTCGATTTGTCGTTTGCGTTTTATTCGTTTGTTGGTAATCAATGACATTTTCTTTCCATTCTTCACAGCAGTTCAGCTTAAGAACTAAAGAATAGAAGAGAGAAAACCGAAACAAAGACAGAGATTCGATGAGAAACGGTACTTTTACCAAGAAACAGTCGCCAACTACGTAGATAGTGCGAAAAACCACACTACACATACTTGCCAGTGCAGAGGTTGATTATTATTGCACTGGAAACAATTACGCGATATGCAAGTTGCACGATTAGTCAATTATTAATAAAACGAATAACTGGACTTTTCTCAAGCGTCACGTGTCACGTGCGCGATTTGAAAGAAGTGTGTCATGTTTACACGTGTTTTTATACTGATAGAATTCTTAATTTTTAGATATTGTTCAAACACATATTGAATAGGGCCCTTAGCGCGTATCTTACACATTACAATTATTATTTATTCGATAGCAATAATTTCACAATATAATGGATGATACATATTATAAAAACAACTCATTTATTTTCCTATATATTTTCCTTGTTACGACCCGTCAAAACAAAATAGTTGTTTAATTCCCATATGAAATAATTTTTTTTTCGCATCGCCTACTGAGGGCATTAGCGATTGACAGAAATTATGTTAAATTATGTTCTACCACATAAGTTAAGAGAGACATTCGGGTTATATTATAATTTTAAGTCGCGTACAATTTAAATTATAATTGGCGCCCATCGTCAGGGGCCGTGTACGTACACAGATATATTGATTTGCAATTTGTAAATTATCCATCAAATGTATACTTACATTTTCTCCTTTACAAATTGACAATCATATTAAAGTTACGTCAAATTGTCGATTTTCTTTATTACAAGTTGCAGGAATTTCTTTTATTAAAGAAAAATTGCAAAAATTGATGAGAACACAACTATTTCTGATTTTCTTTTTGCATTCAGTTTCGTGAAAATCAGGCAGCGAAATCAGATTCGAGTTTCCCACAAGAAAATCGTGTTAAAAATAACAGAATTAAGATGTATCTTAAGATAAACGAGAATTTGCCATAGAAAAATATATAAATAAAGAAAAACAAACAAATGAAGAAATTGCAATCTCCTTGTTTTCTATTTATTCTTATTTTTATACTTTGGCACTCATCATCGCAAAGTTAATACCGTTTTTTTTTCAATAATAATTGACAGATTTACTTTTTCTGCGATCACTTTCACGAAAATCAACTAATAAAAACTGAGAACATGTTTCTTATAGGATTATCCAGTTTAAAATAACAAATTATGATATGTCTTGCTACAAAGAAAAGATTTTCAATTGAAAATTGACTGTGCTAATAAATAATAAATTTAAAAAAATCACAATTAATGAAAATATCTGCATCTTCTCGTTTGACATTTACGCCGGCGTGCTGCACCGGTGGGTCACGGATTTCGGTGCGTTAAAAATATTGATTTTTTGTTACGCCACTGGTTTCGCTTTTTGTCGACGTTTTGTAAGCACTTTTCACGCGAGAGGCGCTGTTGTACTGTCGAAATAATTTGTGATATTTTACAAATTCTCATATAAAAACCAATTACAGAGAGCAATTTTTTAAATCAAATTGCATTGGTTTCTGTATAAAAGAGTCATGTCATATCAAACATATTGTAAATAAGCAGAAGAAAAATTATCCCTTGTCTGTCTAAATATTATAAGTCAATAATACTTGCCAAATATAATAAATAATAAAATTAAAATATTTGGTTCGTGTGGAACCTTTTTCGTTCGCTGAAAATTGAATTAACAATTTGAATCGGCTAGTACATCGAGATGGCAGGCGGCGCGTTACGTGAAACAAATGCAGTTGCCATACCTATCGTAAATAACCAGGGGCGCACGCTTAAAAAACGAAGGGTGAGATTGACATAAGAAAGCGCGCCCTAATGCAGCGGTCAAAAATGTAACTAAAAGTCAAACTTTCATCCTAATATTGCAGTTAATTGACTAAAACTAGAAATTGAATAACTATTCTCCTTGCATACTATTTATTCTTATTCTTACACTTTTATACTTTGACTAACGCTTCTACTTAAACTCTCAAAGTCAATTCCGGTTCTTTTTTCCAATAACAATTGACAGAAATGCATGTAATTCGTCTGAAATGTCGATAACTAAAATGACTTGCCAAATTTAACAACTCTTAAATTGTCTATTGTTCCTCAAGTAAAAAGGAACTAAATTGAAACAATTAGAAGACATTTGACGGTCATTTTTTCACACCACTTTTTTACCTTGACCGATATTTCGAAAAATACTCTATTCTCTGTAAGTAATCAGTGTTTAAATACCAGTTAATCGACGTAGAAAATAATTAACCATGCTTAAATTTGAAAACAAACTGCCGGCCACCTTTTTCTCCTCTATGCTTTACGCTTTAATATGTTAATAGCAAATTATCTTAAGATAAACAATCGGAATCGGAACTATTTGCTCTAAATAGTTTCAAAATAGTTTACCCATGGTCAGGGTAAAGGTTATTTATTGATTTCGTTTTTTTCTGACCACAAACAGCCTAAGTTTAAGTTAATTAACCTCAAAAATGTTTTTAATAATATATCTTACGGATATTTATATCAAGGTGATGATATAAATCTGAAGACATTTATGAGAAGACTTGGCAGTATTGCAGTTGAGAGTATTGAATGGAATTTTGATTAGATTTTTCTATTTTTATTGGTCTGACGCAGTCTAGATTATGAAAATGTAATCTGCATATAATAGTCGATTACGTGGCAAGCGGTCGCAACATGTTGCAATTTCTTTTTGCAAATTGTTTGTGAATATCGCTCGCATTTCGCATTCATGTGGTTGAAGGAACGACCTTGTCTGAAATGAAATTCTAGGAGAATTTTTTAACGATTTTTCTAACTAATGATTCAATATGATTTTAATTGAAGGTGTATTTCGAATTACACACAATATGCTATTGTTGTTTTTTCGTTTTCGCGTTATTTTCTAATCGAATTGTAAATTTGCGGATTTAATTGCTGGAGGAATTTTTAGTGCAGTTTTGTAGAGTTTAGTATAATAGTGTATTACAGTTACTCTCAATTGAAACGATGTATAACATCACTTCTAAATATTTAATTAGCTTAATATTACAAGTAGTTTTTGGGAAATTTCATCCTGCTTCGTTTGGTGTATGATATATACTTTTAGAAGTAGGAGAAATATGATAAAAAATTGAATTTTTAGGACAAATCATTTTTCAGAGAACGATGAATTCGAAGTAATTACATCCAACTTTAACAATGTATAACTTCACTTCTAAATATTTAATCAGTTTAATACTACAAGTAGTTTTTGGCAAATTTCATCCTGCCTCGATGGGTGTATCATATATATTATTAGATATATGAGAAATATGATAAAAAAATGAATCTTTAAGACAAATCATTTTTCGGAGAACGATGAATTAGAAGTAATTACATCCAAATTTAACAATGTATAACTTCACTTCTAAATATTTAATCAGCTTAAAACTACAAGTAGTTTTTGGCAAATTTCATCCTGCTTCGTCTGGTGTATGATATATTCATTTATAACTACGAGAAATATGTTAAAAAATTGAATCTTTAAGAGAAATTATTTTTCAGAGAACGATGAATTCGAAGTAATTACATCCAACTTTAACAATGTATAACTTCACTTCTAAATATTTAATCAGCTTAATACCAAAAGTAGTTTTTGGCAAATTTCATCCTGTCCCGTTTGGTGTATGATATATACTTTTAGAAGTAGAAGAAATATGATAAAAAAATTGAATCTTTAGGACCAATCATTTTTCAGAGAACGACGAATTCGAAGTATTTACATCCCATTTTAACAATGTATAACTTCACTTATAAATTTTTAAACGAAATACTTTTACAAGAAGGTTGTGGGCAATTTCATTCTGAACAGCTTGGTGTATGATTGATATACATAGAGAGAAGGGAAATATAAATTAAAGTACAATCTTTATGGCAAGTCATTTTTCGAATAGTGATAAAATCGTCGCTGTGAGGGCTAAATGAAGTTCAATGGCTTATAAGTTCATTAATTAAGTAATTAATTGAAGAAACCTTTCCATGAGTTTGTGACAAATTTCGTCCTTCATTACGCTAATCAATGTTGTTTTATACTCATGTCTGCAATGAAAGTAGGAGAACGTTATTAACGATTCTGTTTCTTTATGATTCAATATGAAATTAATTGAAGGTGTAACTTGAATTACAAACAATATGCTATTGTTGTTGATGTAGTTTCTTTTCGTTTCTCGCGTTATTTGCAAATCAAATTGTAGATTTTCGGATTTAATTACTGGTGGAATGTTCAGTGCAGTTTTGTACAGTTTAGTATAATAATAGTGTATTGCAGTTTCTATTGTCAGCAGTCGCCTTGAAAGGAAATAAAAATGTCGGACGTGTCTGACTGCGTTCATTACGCTCATTACGGTTATGTAATCACCAGTGACTCTTACTGCTTGCTGCAAAAAGCGGTTGTTTTATTGTTGTTTAGAATAAAGAAACGTGTTTTGTCATTTCTTAGTTATATGTTATTTAAATATCCATAAAAACATTTGATATCAATGAGATTTAGTGAAAAACATTATTTTATTAGAAAAATTTATAAATTTTATTTTAGAAAGAGATGAAGAAGTCTTGGAATGTTTGTTTCCTAAGATTTCTTTAGAAGGCATTTGTAGCCAAGATATTAATTAAGATATTAATTAAGAATTAAGTAATTGAAGGAGGAAATGAGGCCCGAAATGAGAACACTTCTGGCAATCAACGGTGACCCTTCTAGATCGAAAGAGAAGCTCTGCAACAAGGGCAGAACTAAATATACAGGAAGTGATGTGATGGAGTGAAGCCAGAAGAAACCTAAAGCCTGGAACGAGCATGTGGCAAGAATGAGCGAATAACGCATCGCCAAATGGTTCCAATAAACCGATTTTTGGACTTGTGACGTAGCAAGAAAACTAACAAAAGTAGTGGAAAACTAACAAGACATTTGTGGATTAGTAAAACACTTTTTTCACAGTTCTACATCCAAATTTAACAATGTATAACTTCACTTCTAAATATTTAATCAGCTTAATACCAAAAGTAGTTTTTGGTAAATTTCATCCTGCCCCGTTTGGTGTATGATATATACGTTTAGAAGTAGGAGAAATATGATAAAAAAATTGAATCTTTAGGACAAATCATTTTTCAGAGAACGACGAATTCGAAGTACTTACATCCCATTTAACGATGTATAACTTCACTTCTAAATTTTGAATCGAAATACTTTTACAAGAAGGTTGTGGGCAATTTCATTCTGAACAGATTGGTGTATGATTTATATACATAGAGAGAAGGGAAATATAAATTAAAGTAAAATAAAAAACATTTGATATCAACGAGATTTAGTGAAAAACATTATTTTATTAGAAAAATTTATAAATTTTATTTTAGGGAGAGATGAAGAAGTCTTTGAATGTTTGTTTCCTAAGATTCCTTTAGAAGGTTTTTAAGATATTAATTACGAATTAAGTAATTGAAGGAGGAAATGAGGCCCGAAATGAGAACACTTCTGGCAATCAACGGGGGTGACACCAGATCGAAAGAGAAGCTCTGCAACAAGGGCAGAACTAAATGTACAGGAGGTGGTGTGATGGAGTGAAGCCAGAAGGAACCTAAAGCCTGGAACGAGCATGTGGCAAGAATGAGCGAATAACGCATCACCAAATGGCTCCAATAAACCGATTTTTGGACTTGTGACGTAGCAAGAAAACTAACACAAGTAGTGGAAAACTAACAAGATATTTGTTGATTAGTAAAACACTTTTTTCACAGTTCTACAAATTTATTTATTTAATTAAATTTAAATTAATTTATTTTTGTACAATGTACATTTCGGCTTTCGCCATTACAATGTACATTGTACAAAAATAAATTATATTTGTAGAACTGTGAAAAAAGTGTTTTACTAATCAACAAATTTATTCAACATGTTCTATCAACAAGTGACAGAAGACTCTTTCAAATATAACAAGACATTGTCTCATTGTTAAGATAAGAGACAAGAAAATGATAATGTCTCTGACAGGGTTTGAATTAGTAACTTTTTGCAAATAGCTGTTATTTTATTGCGATTCAGCGGACTGAAATTATTGTTTTAAATTAAATTATTATTAAATATCCATAAAATAGTTGTCTAAAAACAACCGGAATTGAGTTGGAGTTAATCAACCAATAAAAACGAGAAATATTCACAAGAAAAATCATGACAGTTAAAATATAGTTTATGCTTTTTTATCTGTCTTTAGCTTGTAGATTTCGTCAGATTAAAAAAAGTGTCTGGTGTACAAGTTGTTAACCTTTACCTAACAAAAAAAAAACTTAAACACATTAGAACCGAATAATACTAGCTACTTACCAAAAGCAAATGTCCCAATAATTGATCATTTCGCAATAATATCGCCGCTTGATTTTCTTCATCTTGATAAATCTCACCAACATCTTCATGACTCTGTAATTAAAAAAAACAGTAAATTTGTAAAAACTTTTAGTATTTAACTTTTATTAATATTCCAATTTATATTGTATTCCCTTTTAAGAAAACTTGTTTTTACAAAAATTTTAAGATTTTTAAGAAGTTTTTAAGACTTTTAATATGTTCTTAAGACGTTTGTTTACGTCACCAGTCATGTTAGTGATTTTTGCATTTCAAATATATTTGCTACCCCTCCTCATCAAAGTCTGCATTTTCGTGTGCTTCATCTGCTAAGATAACTTAAAATAATTGAATAATTGAAGGAAAAAATGATAATGCCTATGACCGGGTGCGAATTGCCAAATTGTTCTTTATTGCTTTAGAGAAAAGAGACATATTCTGTTTTTTTTTCTTTTGTTCTTAGTATTTAAAATGCAAGTGCTGAAATTCGGAGGATATTCATTCGGCGGAAAACACCCAACTATGGTCCGAAGCCTGGCCAGAGGAAAGGCTCAGAATGAGGTAAACAGAAGAGATCCCGGAAGAGCTATGTGGCACTTTGATAGACAACCAAAAAGCATGAGCGGCCGTCAAAGCCCACAGTTTCGTGTGCTTCATATGCTAAGATTACTTAAAATAAATTCACTTTTTACGTAGTATTAAAAAAGTATCTCGAATTTCTACACCATTCATCCAATATATCTCATGGGGAGTTATTTGAGAATTATCACCGTATGTTCTCGACGTGTCGTGCCTTCTGTTCGGGATAAAATCAGTAGACCTTTTTAAGTAAGGGTCCGTGAACTTACAGCTCACGGGGAAATAATTTCGGTAAGACGCGTGAGCGCATCCAACGTTTTTAAGAATGTGTGTGAGGCTTTCCACTGCTATGTAATTTTGTTTGGCTATAATTAGGCTTGTTTTTAAATCTATTTTTGGGGGGATTAGTCCTGTGTTTTCCTCATTTTGCTTGTTCACATTTGGTATGTTGCGATTTTCCACTTTTTCCGGTCGTGTGCTACTTCCTTCCAGTTGTTTATCCCTGCTTTTTTTAGATCATTTGTTATCTCATCTAAGCATCTGTTCCTTGGTGGTCTCCTTCGTCCTCTTTTCGATTTTGGAAACCAGTTCATAATTTGTGTATCTGGAGGTGTTTCTGACCTCCTCCATACATGCCCTAGTCATTCTGCTCTTCTTTGCTATATTTTTGTGAATACCAAGTCCTTTTCAAGTTACTCTTCTATTTCCTTGTTTGTCAAGGCTCTACTTCCTTCGTTCGCTTGTCTTACTCCTCCCAGTCATTTGTCTTATTATTCGTCTCTCACATATTGTCAGCGTTTTTAAGAATACTGCATGTAAATATTTTTTTGAATGTTGAAATATGCTTAAAATTGTACATCCATTGTTTTCATTTTACACGAATTGTCGACATAATTACAACACACAAAAGACGCATATTCTTTTAAGAAACCCTCTTATCTCATTCATTGTCAGTTAGACACATACGTGTATGTCTACATGAACATGTCCACATACATCATTCTACATACGCAATTTGCATGCGAGTTTGAGCACGGTACAAATCAGAGCGACTTTACAAAGTGTGCCCACAATGGAATTTCACATAGAAATGACACATCGAAATTGGCTATTCTTTGCTCTACACTCACTGAAACACACATTCTTACTCACATACACACAGCCAAACTCACACACATATACACACACACACACACACACACATACACATGGACCCAAACACATAAACACAGGCATAAACACACAACATATATTCACACAAACACTCAACATACATACACACAAAAACAAACATATAGTCGTAAGTCGACTTACGATAACTACAGTAATGTGTAATAATCACCGGCGTCGAGCTATTGCCAACGCAATATGACTTAAGACACTCCCATGCGGCGAAGGAATGAAAAGAATGGTAATTGTTAACGCGGTGAGCTGTGGACTTTTCAACTTTACTTTCATTCCGTTTTATTTTTTCATTTTCTATACAGCTTGGTATTAATTGCAAGCGCGTAATTTTGCAATAAATTTACACCTCATATCTTCATACACCGATTTTCAGCAGTATAGCTCGGTTATTATTATGTTTATTACTAATTATTGATTAGAAGAAACATGACACAAGTGCAAATACAGCAATGCATATTTGCTGATGACACAGCGATATTAGCAAACGAACAACAGGAGCTACAAAATTAACTACTAATATGGGACAGAACTCTACAAACGTTTGGAATGAAGATGAACAAAACTAAAAACGAAAAGTAATGAATATATTTGGAAAGGAGACAGGAGAGAAAATCAAAATTGCGAACACCGAAATAGCACAGGTAAATCATTATAAATACCTAGGAGTAACACTGCATGACTCGGGGGAACAAAACATTGACATAGAAAATAGGATAAACAACGCAAAGAAGCTATACTACACACTGAGTAAATACGTATTAGAGAAAAAGGAAATAAGTCGAGAAACCAAAGTGAGAGTATACAAAGCAATATACAGGCCGGTACTAACATTCGGTTGTGAAACCTGGGTACTAAAGGAAAGGTAAAGAAGTCGGCTGCGAGCAGTAGAGATAAAATATCTTAGACGGAGCTACGGGGTCACGAAAATGGACAAAATCAGAAGCACAATAATTAGGCAAGAACTCCGAATAAAGAGCATAGAAGAGTACATCGAAGAAAGGCAATTAGACTGGTGGGGGCACTTGCTCCGAATGCACAGGGACAGGCAAACAAAAAAAAATATGGGAGACAAGAATCCAGGGAAAAAGAAGACGCGGTAGGCCCAGAAGAACTTGGGACGAGGAGATTGAAAGAATACTACTTCACAGAGGGATAACAACAGCAACAGCGAAAGTAATGACCAGAGACCGAAAGAAATGGAAGGAGTTTACAACTATGTAGAGCCAGTATACAACCCTACACCCGATGGGTAAATGGGTACTGACTATATATATACCCATTATTGATTAATAACACCCACAACTTGTTTAATATTCATTATTCATATGTGTCACCGGTTTAATTGTATGGTTTATAGTTCAACTTTTGTTTTCGACAAAAGTTCGATTTCACGACAGAGTTGTAGTGGCTTTACGCTGCGATTTGCATAATTATTCTTAAGGTGTTTAAGTCGTGATATGTTGATAATGAAATTAACTTGTTGGCATTATGTGCAAATTTAAGTAGTGTAACGTATGCATCGTATGGTTTATTTGCATATGTCATTTTGTATGAGATTGTGACACTGTGCAGACGGATTGTGGGGTTATATAAGAGTTTGATGTAGATTAATCGGAGTTAGAGACGATCACGAAGAAATGTGATTGAAAGTCGTTTATGTGTTTTACTGAATCGGTATCATTTTTTTTCTCCATACATGTCCGAGCTACTTCATTCTGGATTTTTTATTATTAGTTTTGTTATTGTTTCGCCTCCAAGTTCTGCGGCTATCTCTTCATTTGTTCTTCTTCGTTTTGTGCTGTCATCTTCAGTTTCGTATACTGTTTTTCCAATTTTTATACTTGACTCTACCGCATTGACTTTTCCTACTTTCATTATTTTCGTTTATGTTTAATCCCATTAGTTTGCTGTCTCTGTTTATCCTGTTAATTAGCTCTTCCAGTGTTTTCCTTCTTCTGGTAATGATGGCTACATCGTCTGCATATGCAATTATTTAGTGTTCTCTAGTTCTTATTGTTCATTTGGTGTTGACGTTTTGCAGTATTTTGTCTAGTACGATGGTAAATAGAATATAAAATAGGTATATTTTTGATATATCAATTTTAATCGTTATATGAGGTTATAATGAAGGCTACAACTAAAAACAGAATGTTATATAATGCCTCAAACGTTTTATTTTCTCAATCTAAAGCTGTATATCACAGAAATAAAAATTAATACGCCTCAATACTCAATACTACTCAAAACACTAACTATATATCTAATGATTTAATAAAGTCTCTAGCCCATTGGCTACCAACTGCAATAATAATAAGAATAGGAAGAAATGTGAAAGCAGCTCGAATTCGTTGCGCAACATTGCCATAATAAAAGCGCGTTCAAATAAAGCGTGCAAGTTTAAGTATCAGTATCTCGCCAACAACCTACTTAACAATTTAATACACATTATGAAATGTGTAAATAAAAGTATTAACTATATGAAATATTAAATTATTTCTAGGAAACTATAATAAACAGTCCATCATTCTTCCTACACATTATTTAACACCATTAAATACTTATGTTTTTAATTAATTATTAAAAATTAATATTCTTAAAAGACTGACTTCCGGTTTAATTACCTCAGTATAACTCATTTGCTTTCATTAATTTAATTAGCATTAAAGTGACTTCTGCGTTAAAGTGCTTGTTTTAAAGATTATGCGATTGATTAAACGTTGGGTGTTAGATATCAACTAAAAATACAAGTTTTTTATGTGTTGTGGCGTGTCACAGTATAAAAGTTTGAATTAACTTACAATTAGAATAGAATATCGGCGTGAAACGAGGAAGTCGACTCGTTTCGATTCATTGATCTGTATATTTTCTGCCGACTAGTTCTACTTGCTGGTGGAACTACCAGCGAGTGTTATATAAAAACCTACACGTTTAATTCAAATTTAAACGCCGACAAATAAACAACCCAACAAACTCGAGACAAACAACAAATGCGGATAATTTAATAATATTGTAATTGGTATGGTGTAAATTCCTTTAGCGAGACATGACATGTTTTACGATAATTGATGGGAAGCTGAAACAATGCTGACGTTTAATTGACAGCTTGAATGCTGCTCACATCCACATTGTTGTAGAGTAAATATGAAATGTTAATCCTGTTGTAAGGACAGTTTATGATAGGTTAGGTAATGGTTAGTTAATGCATGTTTTTTAAGCGTTTATCGCTTTTTGATATTTGGAATAAGACGTGGGTTGTATATAGAATGAAGCTGCACTCAAGGAGCTTTTGGAGTTTAATTGTAAGGGGAATTTCATTTATTAGGGTAAACATAATGATTTTTCAATTTTTTTTTTGTAGATATGTAGGTAGCGTCCTTGTAAATGCATAAATGTTAGTTTAATGTACATTTCAAATAGTTCAACCGGCGAGCAAACATATTTTCTACTTTCTTTTCCTTTAATATTGTATCTTTTTTAGGAACCTTTTCTCTACTTCTCTACCTCTTTTTATTGCACTGCACATGTCCAGAGACTCGCGCCTTAATTCACGTGACGATTGTAAGCGCCACGGCCTACACAGTATAACGATTCCGACCGTTTTCAGCCCCACAGATACAGCTTTTTCCAGTACGGTCAAAACCGATGCCACTTTAATCTGGGGGCAGGTAATATCCCCGAAAGTAACTTAAGTCATAAATCCCATAATGACACGTCGTAAACAAACATTTCGGAGGGTGGATCGAAGGAGAGAGGAAGAAATGTATGGATGGGGCAGAAATACACAAAATGTGTATTTTGTATGACAGGGATCGACACATGGGAACACATGGCAAAAGACAGTGAAGAGCTGAATTAAGAATGGGTAGGTTGGCAGCGAAGAGCAAGGAATATTGTCGGAAAATGGCTGGAGGAAGGGGGAGGAGGGATAGATGTTATTACAAAAGTGGTGTCGGAGAAGAGAAGGAGAAGCTGTTATAGTTTTTGCAGATGAATTGTTCGTGTTATTTTTGTTATTATTTAAATGTATAAGAATGCAACGGTACGAAGAAGAATGGAATGCCAATAAAGGTTATGCATATATACAAAATATGATCCATAGACAAAGTATAGACAAAGCTTTTTAAAACTACTTGCAAATTTCTACACATGCACATAAACACATTCGCATAAAGACGCATAAAGACAATAACTTATACTCCTAAAACTCCCTAAGGGAACATATATACTATTAGCTGGCTCACAAAACTTGTTTTTTCTTGTAATTTGATTAAATCTTAAAGTTTTTAATCTTTCTACGTTCCTACTTCTGACAGTTACATGTCAAAAATCAATGATCTCACACTTAAATCGTTATAAGCTAAACTTTAACTTTTTATGAAGTCAACTACAAACGCATCTTTTTTTCTCCTTCATCTAATCGTGAGAAAAATGCTCCCTTGAGTGGAACTCCTCGTATTTACAAACAGCGTCATCTAGAAACACAGGAATCGCTCGAAACAAACTAACAAAAATCTCTCTATTTTTCTTAAAACTTACCACCGAAATGTTACAACAACTAAAATTTAAACTAATAAATATCCAATTCATCAAGTATACACATCGACAATGAATTTAACGTAAAGTTGAAGTACAAGTTCGACACGAAAGTGCAAATGAAGAGATAGAAACCGAAAACAGTGTGAAAAAGTTTAAGGTTGCAACACGTCAACGGTACAATAAACATGTCGACGAAATCAACATACTATCAAATATCAATGCAAAAACATACCACATCACAATACAAAACAATTCTTAAAATTGTTGATATTCAACTAGGTGCGTACCAAAACACTTAAAATTTGAATATTTTCAAGGGAGACCTTGACCAAGACTTTTCTCTCTTCACCTTTGTTTCTACACAACGTTTTCATACAATAATTTAAATTTTTAACATCAACTTTTAATTTTAATGCTTTACACCTCCCACTTAATATGTTTATTGCCATTTTCTATTAGCGAATAAAAGAATAATACTTTAATTACATAACGGTTTCTTTGGAAATATTTCCATATTGCCTCAAAGCAAACACTGATGAGCTAGAAGAAAATTCTATTTAGCATTAGAATCAATAACGTAATCTAATTAACTATAATTTATATGTATTACCGATCGAATGTAAATGTTATTATCTAATCGTGTGTAACATATGAAACGATCGAAAACAAAACGTTGAAAATCGAAAATAATAGCATAATAAAATAATCGAGGAGTATTTAGGTTAAGTTGGGATTGGTATGTGTGTAATTTCGATTGCGCATTATTGAAATACATACATAATGCGTTAAGTAAATATTTTAATAGTTGCAAAAATGTGTTATATAAGTGTAAGGTTGAAATTTACTTAATTTTGTAATATTTGTCCAAAGGATTAGGTATTGTTGTGTTATTGATAAAATGTGTAAATGTTATGACATTTTTTAAGGTGAGGCATTGTCGAATGGAAGTTATATCAAATAGAACTTAAGTCGGATAGATTATAAGTCAATTTGACTTACACTCGCAGTTTCTTGAGTGGAGCTTCTCATCTTTACCACACGCGTTATTTAGAAGAGTATACGACTCAAACAAACTTTTTTGATTTAATGGGGAATCGATATTTTTGTTTGAAAATAGTCTAAATCAATTGCCAAACTATTCAAGAATACTCCGTCAAATGATCAAGGCTTTAGTTGCAGTATTTATTATGTTATAGCTCATTAAGTTCATGAAAAATATACAAGATTCTAACGTTTACCTAAGAGTTTCGCGATTTTCTGCTTTGCGTACACGATTGCGAGAATTCTACCGAATCGACTTGGATAAGCCTTAGCTTTTTTAATAGATAATTAAATTATCTAGAATATGACGGCAATTGTTTTTCGAAAAAATATATATTTATACGTTTTTTTTGTAAGTTTAAGTCAAATTTTTATGCGAAAAATGCCCCTTTAATTTAATACTCTATCGCAATATGCAAATTTAACATTTTCTTGAAATTGCGACAATTCTACTGAATAGATTTGAAGGAGCCTTAGCTTTTTTAATAGATAATTAAATTATCTAAAATATGACGTCATTTGTTTTTTGAAAAAATATATATTTATATGTTTTTTCATAAGTTTAAGTCAAAATTTTTATGCGAAATATGCCCCTTTAATTTAATACTCTATCACAATATGCAAATTTAACATTTTCTTGAAATTGCGAGAATTCTACTGAATCGATTTGAACGAGCTTTAGCTTTTTTAATAGATAATTAAATTCTCTAGAATATGACGTTAATTGTTTTTTGAAGAAATATATATTTATATGTTTTTTTGTAAGTTTAATTCAAATTTTTATGCGAAATATGCCCCTTTAATTGAATACTCTATCACAATAAGCAAACTAAACATTTTTTTGAAATTGCGAGTATTCTACTGAATCGATTTGGATGAGCTTTAGCTTTTTTAATAGATAATTAAATTCTCTAGAATATGAAGTCAATTGTTTTTTGAAAAAATATATATTTATATGGTTTTTTTGTAAGTTTAAGTCAAATTTTTATGCGAAATATGACCCTTTAATTTAATACTCTATCACAATATGCAAATTTAACATTTTCTTGAAATTGCGAGTATTCTACTGAATCGATTTGAAGGAGCCTTAGCTTTTTTAATAGATTATTAAATTCTCTAGAATATGACGTCAATTGTTTTTTGAAGAAATATATATTTATACGTTTTTTTGTAAGTTTAAGTCAAATTTTTATGCGAAAAATGCCCCTTTAATAAAATACTCTATCACAATATGCAAATTTAACATTTTCTTGAAATTGCGAGAATTCTACTGAATTGATTTGAAGGAGCCTTAGCTTTTTTAATAGATTATTAAATTCTCTAGAATATGACGTCAATTGTTTTTTGAAAAAATATATATTTATATGTTTTTTCATAAGTTTAAGTCAAAGTTTTTATGCGAAATATGACCCTTTAATTTAATACTCTATCACAATATCCAAATTTAACATTTTCTTGAAAATATTCAACGTCATATTCAGGTAAATTTCAGAACTATACAGAACTGAATACAGAACTGTTTTGGTTTTTCCTTGCCGAATAAAAATACGGTTGGTAGAAGGCAGTTGAGCAACTCACTAACAGATGTGATTTAAGCCTGGCACCAATTTTCACCTTAAATATCGAAATTTTAAGGCGCATTTTACTCAAATGGAAGTTATGATGAAAAAGGCAAACTTTAATAATCTCTACAATCATCTCTTTAATCATCTTAGGTCAAATAGAATTAACTTAACTTTAATGAACGTAGATCTAAAATCTATCAATAAAACCCAAAACTCCTGTGATTTTTACACCATTATTATACTCGTATTTCACCGGTGATGGAAGTGTTCCAAACTTATTTAATTCGTGTTAGGCAACACTTGTAGATAAATCTATTCAAATGTCAATAAATCACAGCATCTTGCAGGTTAACTAGCGTTGAAACTTAAGTCACATCGTCTGTTGCTAGTCAAGAATGATGCGAAGTGACTTAAATCACATAGAATTGGCGCATGCGCGATTTACTTAATTTTGTTACGCTCTTTCCATTCATATGTCATTGGTTTACGCAATGTGACAATTTTCTTTCTACAGTAAACGCAAATTTGCTCTTAAAATATTTGCATAACAAATGGAAGATTATTTAAATAAAAGAATAAAAAAGTGATACTTACATGTTGTGGCATCTCTACATATTCAACCCCATGCTGTGATGTGGCGTTTGGCTCCACTGTCCAAATTTTCAACCCAGTTTTCTTAAACAATCCTTCGGTTTTGACCAAACTTAGGTTTAACGGCCGACCAAACGCGTTCAATTTGATATTGGCAGTTTGTGGCTTTTCGTACACTTTGCTAACACTTGCTTTACCTCCGCCGTTCAAATTCGGCGTATAACTGTACTTCCCCGAATTGTATTTGCGATTAAAGTGATTGTCGCTGTTGATATTCGTTGCTATACTTCGTCGACGGCGGATGTTGTGATCTGTGATGTGGATTACTTCATATTCAGGAACTGTAAAGGATTTAAAGTAAAAATTAGACATTTGAATGGGGTAAACGAAATTTAAAATGTAAATATCATTAGAACTACTGGAACAAATTTGATCAAATTTGGTATGTGGGTAGTTCATTAGCATGTGTTTGTTGTTCACTTTTATCTAATGCTGTGCCTTTGTTAGTTTCAAAGTTTCAAACTCTAGAAATGGTAAATGTATATCAAGAAGGAGAAAATACAATGTTTTTAAAATGGTTAATATCTTCAGGATTTTTGTAATAAAATGTATGAAATTTGGCAAAACGATGGTTTATTAATATAGCTTTAAGGTACTCATTTGTTTAAATTTGTATTTTCGTTAGTTATGTCTGAATATACCTCTAAAAATGGTACATTCGAAAGGGGACAATAAAATAAGAATAATTTACATAACTGCAAATATCTGCAGAATTATTGTAACAAATGTAATAAAGTATGGTATACTGATAGTTTATTAACAAAGTTTTAATATGCACTTTTCGTTAACATTTTATCCATATTAATTTCGCCAGAATAGTCCTTTAAAACTTCATAAACTAAGAACGACAGAAAGCGAAGAATAATTTTTTGTACAAATAGAAATAACTTTAAAACTACGCTCACAAATTTGATAAATTTTGGCATAATCATAGTTTATTAACATGGTTTTATTATACAATTTTACTTAATGTTGTATCTTTCTTAGTTTTTTGAAAAAAGACCACTGATATGATAAAAACGAAAAGAAAAAGAGAACATTTTGTTCAAAACTACAAAAACGTTAGAATGTTGAAAGGTTTCTCGAATCTACTCATTTTTAATTACTCGGGTAATTATCAGCCTACGATCGAAACGAAAAAGCATTTCCTTTTGAAAATCCGGAAGAAACTCCAACTTCCTGATTCAACTCCAACTCTGTAAATAATTCACTCTAATTTTCATAAATTTCGCACCACTCACAAATAAATCGGTAAAATGCAAATCGTGAGTGAACGACAAACAAGTTTTACTTGAAATCGACCAGAAATGATTAACATCAACGCAAATCAAACGAAATATCTCAACCAGGAAGCAAACCTACACTGTACGAGTATAATAAAATTGTTCGCTACGAAATTAGCATTATTATTGATAAGAAAATCAACAAATTCAACGCTCAATGCATACATTATATAAGTACAAATGCGAACAAATTTCATTTTCGTTTTCGTTATAACTTACAACACATTCTGCTCCAATTACTTAACGCTCGAGCACGGGCTTGATTTATTTATGCAAATTAATTTCCTTTTGCGTGTTTGTTTTTAATTTTCAATTTCAATTTTTCGATTTCGTTTTTGGAGCTTGAAGTGTTTAGAGTCGTTTTACCATGATGTGGGTTATTATTACAAATTGCAACACGTTTGTAATCTTTGAATTTGTTAGTTAATTATTCGTAATTAGCTAATTCGAAATTATTAAGTTGTTTTACGGAATGAACCGTATTTAATCGATTGGTGCATGATTTATAGTTGCACCAATCGATTCAGCGCGAAAATATCTTCAAACACCTGGGGCAGTTTTTCATTCGATTACTTAGAACCGATGTTAGAAGTCATGAAAGTTGAGTCTACTAACGGCGATGATTTCACTGACAACTTTCATGAGTTATAATATCGGTTCTAAGTGATCAAATCAAACCAGATGTTTGAAGATATTTTCACGCTGAATCGATTGGTGCATGATTTATATTCCTAGCAATACGGGAAATATGAAAAAAAATGAAAATGAAATGAAAATTCGACATTTCTAGGAAAAGGCGTTTTTTTACACGATAAATATCTCAATAATTACCCAACATTTAAGCGTAAATGTGCATATCAAAACAAACTATAGTTAATGAGGAATTGATCCGTGCAAGAATAGGCATTCTATAACATGCAGATTAGAAAATATTTTCGAACAAAGTTTGAATTTCACGTTTTAGTTGCGCATTTTGCCGCTACGTGGTCGGACCCGGTAGGTAGAGTGTACGCAGAGAAAATATAAGATAGAGAAGCACACGTTAGATTAGTGACATTTAAACAAAATTTATTTTATTTTAGTTTTAGTTAGTGAATTTAGTTCAATCCAATTTGTTAGATGGCACTAGTAAGTAATCGGCTATCGATGTTTTCGACCTGCGACGAGTCTTGACATGTTTCATTTCATTTCATTTATTGCTCTTGTGGCTGGTTCAGATGAATCACACACCGATTAATAGTTTTAAGACTGTTTTTACTTCACACAAGTGTCAATACAGGTCATAAATTGTATATGTTAATTACAAACGTTATCACAATTGGAAAAACTCGCAACAAGAGACTGTCCACCGGCTGGTCGTTAACTAGGTTATATTTCTTGGCGCCACGCTCTTCGTTTTTACCCCCGCGCCATGATACGTCGGGTATTCTCGGCTGCCGTCGGTTTGTCCTACGTGTGCGCTTTGCTACACAATGAATGACATAACCTTTTTGCTATTGATATATTGTCAATACTTGATTTAAAAAGACTGATCATTAAAGAAAGACTACATGCTACATGCAAATTGAACCGAATTTTTACCGTAATGTAAGTCTACATATAATGTCATTCTTCAAAGCTAACTAAAACCTTCAAGTTGGTCACCCTTGCGAAAACAAAAATCGCGGAAACAGCATATTTTCAAATGATTTTAATGCCCCTTCGTCGAAGGAGTGTTCCATCACGACCCAGATGATTTACATTTGATGATAATAAAATGTAATGTTTTAAAATAAATCTGTATTTGAGGAATTGTCTTGAAATTTAAAAACAGTGTCCGCGCCACCGGCGCTGTTGGGGACTTTGCACCCTAAAATATATTTTATGTTGGCAGCGCTGCTTAAGCTGCGC
>JAODAC010005998.1:0-13772 GCA_027575185.1 Mimaenictus wilsoni
AAGGCTTTGTAGTTTATATTGTACGAAAGTTACAATTAACAGTAATATACTGCATGAAAGAGCAAATCAAACCGTTTTTCATACAAATATACTTTCTTCCGAAGTTTACAAACTGTGGGACACAGAAAGCTTTTTGTTCACAAGTCGTGTTTTGTTGCCTCATTCATCATTGCTTGATGATCTTGGATTTGTGAAGAAAAGTGTTGTAATGCTTGTTGTAATGTTGTAACCCGACGAAATTCGTTCGGAAGGCCAGTTGTGAATTAACATTCCGGTGACGACTGTATGGAAATTATACTGTAACTACCTTCGTATTATTTTCAGTTATTTCAGACTAAAAGGCCTGCAGACCACTAAAGATGTTCAAATTGAATCATTGAAAACTTGATGGTAAAACTGTTTGATTTGCTCTTTCGTTTAATGTATTAATCAAGCCTTTATGTTTAATGATAACAATTCTACGAACTTTTGAAACCCCGATATTCATTTGTAAACACCCTGAAAATTATCAATCTATGATAAAAATCTCGAAAAAACAGTGAAATTCCATATATATATATTCCAATATTCAAAATTCGAAAAATTATACATGCCTCCTGTAACTCACATTAAAACCGGATGTTTCTTCCGTTTATTCAACAATCACCCAAACACTCGATTATGTACGTTCAGGAATATTTCACGTAATCCTATTCATTTTTTGTGTGTGTTAGTTAATTATAGACCAATAACGAAAATTATAGTTTTTTTTCCTATGAAGGTCATGAATGTATCCATTGTGCAACATGCGATGATCGCATAATAACAAACATTTTTTTCGTTGTTACGTCTAATGTCAGTATGTAACGTTCGTAACCGTACAGCGCAGAAAAATATGAAATAATACGCGTAATGCTAGCAATTAAACCTAATATTCTCTCTAGCCGTAATTCAGAGCATGAAAGTAATAACGTTGGCATAATTTATCATCTGCACTTGATCAATATACGCGTAAATCCAACCTGCTGCCATTTATCTTGTTTTGTTTTTGTGCTAATCATGGATTAATACACGGATAATTTATGTATGACTCATGGATATTGGAATGTAAAGACTTACACGTGCGATGGTAACCGCGTTAGACGTTGAATGTTGTTAACTCACCTGAAACAAAATACGAAAATAATTATAGCTTTCAAGAGCATGGCGAACATTTAAAGTGGTTTGAATTATGTGCGTTTTAAGAATGTGTAATTCTGTTAGACGATTAAAGTGGAGACGTATTACATTTCTGGGGAATGAGATGATATTTTCTCTTAAATTTCGTCTAAGAGAGTAGAGCCGAGGGCTCCAAACTGTTTAATAGCAGCGTCTTTCTTTATTATACACTTTTTTGACGAACCCCACTTTTCTTCGGGCTTTTCAGTTTTTGAAGCCTTTTTTTGATGGTTTTGATTCCTCTGTAACATGTACTATCCTTCAATTTCTTGGTCTAGCTATTATTGTAAATTCCCCATGCCTCCCCCGAGGCCTCCCTAACAAGGTGAAGAAAGTACTGAATGAATGAAAAAGTCTATCTCTTGTAACCCGACGAAATTCGTTCGAAAGGCCAATCGTAAATTATCAATTCCGGATGTGGCTGAAAATTATACGGTAATGATTACAACTTCACCTGTAACGTTTTCAGTTATTAATACCAAAAAGCCTGTAAACCCCAAAAAAGGCTTTCCTTGAACACTAGTAATCTTAAAGGTTATGTAAGCATATATTAATAATACTTCTAAGTTTCAGGTAACAAATTCTACAATGTGTTAAAACCCCGATATTCATTTATAAACACCCTATGTTCATCTACTTGCAATTGATAGTTTATTTAACCTAATGAGAGTTAAATAATATGCGATCTTATACTCATCTTTGGATGACTTTGTTTGCTTACGTTTACAATGTTTAGTTCTGTGTAAATTCAACGGCAAAATGAAAATTGTTAATGCAGCACACACAGCTCGTGCTCTGTTGATGGATAATGATGATGATGGTAATTTATTATTGCGCTAAATCACCGATTTGTTTAGGAGATGTTTATGTAATTCCAGAGTTCTTGGTAAATGTGTATACTCATACGTATAAGTTTGTTGAAATTTGAATTTTAGTTGGAATAGTTAGGTTTATTAGGTCAACCTCGTGTTTTAGTTACTAATTAAAATATTCATTAAAAATTATTCTAAAGGCTTTTAATAAAATAAGTTGTGAATTGTTTTGTTTTAATTTATGCCAAAAGAACGTGTATTAGAGGATATTTTATGGTGTTTATAAATGAATATCAGGAGTTTAATGCTTTGTAGAATTAAAGAGCAACTCGAATAGTTTTACCTATAAGCTTGCAAGTGAGCAACTTTTGTGGTATGTAGCCGTTTTAATATGTAAAACTAAATATGTAACTAAAAATAGTTCGGGCGCCCACCTGGGCAGCACAGTCAGTAGTGCTTCGGCTTACCACGCAGTCGGACGGGGTTCGAGTCCCCGGGGTGAGCGACTCGAATTCATTATTCATAATTACAATTCACATTAATCCACACCTATAAACCACACATCAAGAGAACAACCATTCTTCAGCAATCACACTCAAAATCATCAATCGCAAAATGTGCGCAACCCACAACATCACAATAATAACATGTAAAATAATAATACATTCGAACCAATAAAAATGTAAATCCAGGCTGAAAGACCAGTATGGTCGATGGCCAGGTCTCAGGACCAAAAATACATTTAAAAAAATAGTTCAGGCCTAATTGCAAGTGTTGCCGTATTTTTCAAGGCACAGGAATTGGTATAACACGACTGGCCTTCCAAAGGAATTTCGTCGGATTACAGTTGAAAAACTCTCTTATTCCCCCAACACTTTCTTCACCTAGTTCATGCCGTATTCTACACTGTGCAGAAATCTCTGCGAATATGTTAGAAACCAATAGTATCAACAATTCGCGACTAATCATCTAAAAGCGGTCTGAGCCCTGCAGTTTGCTAATTTCGAAAGAATTTAAGCTTGTAGATAAAACTATTTGAGTTGCTCTTTCATTTCATAAAGCAACAAAGATTGGAAAATTCCATACAAAAAACCTACAAAACCTTAAACCCCCGATATTCATTAATAAACACCCTTTATGCTGAAAATTGTACCCAGAAATAATCAAATCTCATTTTCACGTTCATGACATTACAATATCTTTTTTTTATATATTTTTTATATTATAGTAACAAATGAGACAATCATATAAATGTTCAGGCAAGTAATTTAAACCAATACATCTACTTGTAATGAACGATTGACTTAACCTTGTTGATACTTTTTTTTCTATATTAATTATGCGCGTTTTATCGCATGACATGTGTGCATGTCTACGTATGACTGTAAGTATAAAAAAAATTAATAACGCATTCACTAACAACACAAACTCATACTATTAAAGGACCTTGAAATAGTTGGTACAGTTGATTTTTATTCCAGTTTTTACACTTAATTTTTTGTGAATATTTTTTAGCGTTATAAAAGTATGAAAATGTATTTAAAATAATGTAATAAATTAATAGATTTACATGTAAACGCAATTTTATTAAAATTGTTAATAAAATGAATTTATTTGACCGCAAAATGTAAATGATTTTATACAAAATTAATGAAGCATGATGATGGTTGGAAGAGGTGGATGTAAATCAGGCAAATACATTTATAATTTGCTATTGTTTATTTAATGAGTTCAAATATAATAATATTGGGAAAAATAAATAAAGCGTTAAAAATTGTGATATTAAGCATACCATTGGGGTAAAAATGATAAAAATGATAGAGGGAGAGTAATAGCGGTGGTGATAGAGATACCTATGATATTCGTAAACAACTTCATTGAATGTTCCACCTCGAGATGTATGAAATGTCATAGCACATCCTGATATTACTTGAAAATTTAGTTCGCATTGTTTTATTAGTATTCATGGCAATTGTAATTATTCTACGAAATGCGCGCTGCATTCACGTTGCATAAATTTAAAGGATTAAATCTAAAAAAAAATAAAAATAGCCTATCTCTCAAATTTTAACAATAAATACTTGTAATAATAAAGAAAAAGTTAAAATCTGATTGTTATTTTCTGCAATATACCGCCTAAATTCGTTTCGTATTATTTTAAGCGAGTGTGGAGAAGTTTTACGTAAAAAATCAATCACAGGGTAATTTTTTGTTGTTGATAAAATTGTCATTGATAACTGAAGAAATGCCCTTACTCAGATTCTTCTGACACTCCTAAAATTAATTCGGTGCCTATAACGAAACAAGGAAATACCTATGAATGCCAGTATACTCTGCTAGTGTCACGGGCCTAAGATTTTAATTGGAATTTTAACCCTGCCACCTGTTAAGTATATGCAAACATAACAAGGCGTTGGAAAGGCGACAAGTGTATGAAACACAGGTGTATCCTGCATCCTGTGGTAGTAAGCTGCATGTGTACTGGGATGTGTGTACCTATAGCATCCTGGCGTGGCGTGGCATGGTGCACCAGCATCCGCTTCCTACCTACTGACTCGACACGACGCTCTTATTTTGCTTCGCATTTAATCGCAACGCAACGACTGTCGACCGACCGCTCCATTCGCGCTTTACATATTTCGCTTTGTTCACAACCGTGTGCGCTCTAGTTTTACCTGTTACCTTGCCGTCAGCATACGCCCATGTGCTTGCTGCTACCACATGTTCAACTACTTGTTACGCTCTTAACGAACGAATGAACGGTCCGCACTTGCTGAAAACTGGCAGGCAGTGTTATGTCAGCCGTGGATTTTTTACTGCCGAACAATATGTTATTCATAAAGAACATAAACAGTCAAATAATGAAGTAGACTTGTTTTATGGGTATGAGTTGAAACTTTTTCAAGTCAGATATTGACAGGAATCTTTTTACTGTGTTAAGTATGAAATGCATTAATTTTAAGGAGAAAACGAGTAATGCCTCCGACAGGACTTGTACCTGCAATCCCCGTAATTCACGTCCGGTGCGGCACGCAGTTCAATGATTTCTTTATTCAAAAAGCAAAAATTAATGAGGTCTAATTCTATTCGCCAGTTGAAATTAACAGCATTTTATAGCTAATAAAAAGACGAATTTATGGATACTAAGCACTAAAGAATTGTTCATGTGTAAGTATTAAAAACTGGCAATTTGTGAGAAGTATTTCATAAAAAGTGTATTTTACGAAGGAAAACTATTCCGATGATTAAATCGTGGCGGTTTGACCATGAGCCTTCGTAGCGTAATTGGTTAGCTATGGTCAATAGTTCTATTCCATTCTTTTTCAATGTAATTCGCCGTTTTAGTGACTAATACTATTGATAAGAAGAAGGGTTCATTTTGCTCTATATCCACCGAGAATCGAATTCTTGACCTTGTGGTGAGCAGTCATCGGGCATTGTGACAGATACAAATATGTTCGAGTGATTACAAATTGGTTTGAAAATGTTTTCCATAGAATTGTTAGACTAATTCGTCGGTTTTCCCTTTTATATTATTTTATTTACTTTTAAGCACTTTCGCGAAGTCTACATATCGATCTTGTTGATGTACAATATTGAATTGATCTTTATTATACATTTATACATATATTTATAATCTTTTAATACTTGTTCGTATAGTTTTTGAGGATTATTTTCAATATTTAATGTAAATTAAAGAGAATATGCGAATATAGACATAGCAGGATCCAAAGATCGTTTTTTCAATCCGTTTCCGTGTTAGACAGGTTCCATGTAATACAGGTAAATTTACCATTTATAAATCATGTCAACCACCGGTCCTGAAAATTTTCTTTTATATACATATTGATATTTCATATTTATATAATATTTCATATATCAATAGTCTATATACTATTGATATCCAAACATTCAGACATTATTCATGACTTTTAACATTTCAAAACATACGAAATAAACTCTAGAACATTCAATATTTTAAGTAAATTGATTCACTGCAAATTGCACTTTCATCTTAAATTAATATAAATGTATCTATTTTGTCACAAAATTGCCACAAACATTAATAACATCTCTACGAGAATGTAGAAACTCATCCAAGATTAAGATTTACATTCGACACAGCTCCAAACATTCATTCCGGCGAATTTCCTGCAATCGACTGGACGTTTATGTACGCGTGGAAATAAAGCGACTCATTATGAGCGACGATTTGTCTGTGGCACTTAATTACCGGCCTGTTTTTCGCAGCCGCGACCGCGGTCGGTCCCCGCTGTCCGCCGCCGCTCTATTTTTTTTTTGTTCGCCTTGCATGAGAAGCCGGCCGCTCTCGGTGTGTTTGGATGCGCACAATTAGTTGGATGGTTAACTAACCCGGCCCAGAGCCGCCCCCGCGTACGCTTACAACGACGCCACGCCGTAACGACCCAAATGACTTAATACAATTAAAGACAATTACGCTCTCGGGCCGCGCGACGTTGACGCCGCCGCCCGATGCGATGACTTCAGAGCGGTCATTGTGAAGCTGAAACGCACCCGTAATTCTGGGATATTTTACCAGTTTATAAAGGCTAGTTGCGAGTAGTTTATATTATAGAGGGGCAAGCAGTGAGTATTATAGTGCAGGCCAGCGTGAATAATCGGCGCAAATTTTCAGTTGGCTGAGATGTTGAGATGGATTGCACAATTAACGTGTGAGCGCTTTATTTGTATTTTTTTCAGCGGATTTTTCGGCTGCAATAAAAATAAATCGGCGCGTTGACAAGCACGCCGGTTGTGGGTAATAAGTCTGCAGTGACCAAAGGAGCATTCTGTGTTTTCGTCTGCCATGCAATTTTTGAGCGGTGGGAAGTTGGCAGAAGTGGAAAATGCTACTTGTATAAATATTTTCCAAGAAATTACAATGGATGTGAATACTAAAGCTGCAACAAAATAGTGCTGGAACTGGCCTAACACGTGCCTAAACTAAAGTCGTACCACTTTTTTTACTCAAACTGAATAAATCTCCTTACGTCTAATACTCAAAAACAGATGCTCAGAAGGAACACGGATAATTTTTCAGAAGTTTACTACAAATAAAACAAAACTGGTACAATTTTGGCGCATACACCTAATACAGATATCACTGAAAATGTTTAATCATCTGACCTATATTTATACCTCAT
Organism: Mimaenictus wilsoni; assembly: GCA_027575185.1. Taxonomy (NCBI): domain Eukaryota; kingdom Metazoa; phylum Arthropoda; class Insecta; order Coleoptera; family Staphylinidae; genus Mimaenictus; species Mimaenictus wilsoni. The sequence continues at coordinate 7,175 of JAODAC010005998.1, forward strand.
TTTTAGACTGATTATTTTAGCAAATACGAAGATATAAGCAGTTTTCTTTAACAAAATGCAATTTTTATGAAATTACATTTCAGTAATTGCCATTTTTCGCACTTACACGTAAACAATTCTCAATTGATTAGCATCCATAAATTCGTCTTTTAATTGGCTATAAAATGATGTCATTTTCAACTGGTGAATAGAATTAGAAGTTATTAATTTTCCTTCTTAAATAAAGAAATCATTGAACTCCGATACTTTTTGAGAAGTTTGCAACCAAATTTACAGAGCTGCTACAATTTAGGCACATATAACCACTGAAGATATCAGGGAAAATGTTTAATTATCCGAAGCATGTCTAATTTTAGACAGGTTATTTCAGCAAAAGTAGGAGATATAAGCAGTATTCCTTCACAGAATAGAATTTTTATGAAAATTTTTCTCACTAATTGCATTTTTTTCATACTTACACATAAACAATTCTTAAGTGCTAAACATCAACGGATTGATCTTTTAATTACCTATAAAATGATACTAATATCAACTAGTGAATACATTTGGAAGTCAACAATATACTTTGTTAAATATAAAAACGAAATAATATAAAACTTAAGCACATGGAACAAATTTAGATATACAGTTATACACATGTTTAATAGTCTTGAAATCGGCTAATCATCATTTGTAGATTGATTATTTTAGCAAAGAAGAAGTTACAACCCTTTTTCCTTTTTAATAATGCGATTTTTGTGAGAATAGTTTTCAATAATTGCCATTTTTCATAGTTACACATAAACATTTCCCATGTTGTTAACAGTATTAAATTCGTCTTTTAAATAGCTATAAAATGATACTATTTTCACCTGCTGAATAGATTTGTAAGTCAATTTTCTTTGTTGAATAAAAAAAATCAACGATTGTTAAGAAGTTTATAAGAAGTAATACAAAACTAGTGCGACAAGGGCACAAAACTGGGGCGACCGATGACATCCATACAAATGTTTAGTCGTAAAATTTGACAACACCTTATTTAAAAAAAAACTTTCTCAAAATAAAACAGAAAAATATTTGTGTGAGTGCCTTCGTGCTATGTTTCAATTTAGCTGTTAACTTCCTACTGGTCGCTTTTTCCTGCCAAAAACACAAAACACGAAATTGCTGCACGTCGCAGCATCGCCGATCGTGCTGAGTGTGCGAGCGCGCAAAGTTTAATTCGATGTGATGCATCACGACGACCAAAAAGATGCACAGTTGCACCACGGAAATAGACACGTGCGCGCACGCGAAGCCGCGCTTGAGAACGAGATGAGTGATGGCCGGTGAATTAAGTGTGGATGTTACACATACCAGAAGATGTGCGAAACTATGTGCGATGTCTACTTAAGAACTTTGGGATTATACCGAAAGCGATTGACATTTTAATCCCACTGCTTTTTATAGACAATTATCACAGACATTAAAAAATCATCAGTAAAAACTTGAAAAGAATATCAATTAAGACATTAAAGCTTCTAAAACGTCATTAAAGTAACTTCGTTGATGTTAGTTTGATGACGATTCAGAAGCTAGAATATCTGGCTTTCGAAGACTGAATTTTCATCGGAAAATAAATGTTACATCATAAAGTTGAATGAATTATAAATATAACTAGTATTTATCCCTTTTTTCTCACTTGATGGCAATTATAAAAATATTTAGAGCAACTGCAGATACTCATATACTCATATTAAACGACGTTAGACGCAACAAATTTTTATGCAACGGATGTGATGACGTTTCGCTCGAAATTTGTATGACGATGTGTCATAAATTTCGAAATGAAAGTCATCAAAGAATCATCTACCTTTTTTATACTGATATTTATTTCATTGAGAATCGCGATATTTTTTTTTTCAATAATTATAGATTTATCGAAAAAAAGTAAATTGGAGTCTCCGTGGTATATTTAAAAAACGATTAAATGAAGATCCTAACAGAGGTTTGAAGGAAATTTTGAAAATTTCATACACTTAGAGCGGTGCCCCTCTGTTGGGACGCTCCCTTAGATTGATGTGGCACATCTGTCGTGTGCGATCCATGTGTCCATGTAGTTAAAAGTCAAACACGAAAAGGAGGGTAGGAAGTTGGGGCCTACAAGGCAGTAGGTAAAGGTAGATATCGGCGAAACAACCTGTCCGGCTGTCGTATCACCTGGCGTTCCCATCAGCTGCTTTGGCACTCGCTGTTTTACGTCTTTTTCCCTTTTTTCTGTGGGTGTTTGTTCACGTGGAACATGGTAAAAGTAAAAAAAGTCAATTGGAATTGAAATTGGAATTTGGGTGTCTTTTTTGGGAATAAAATACAATATTAGATATTGGTTATATTAGAATATTGAAGTACCAGCTATAAAATAGCTAAAAAAACTGTTTTCTCATATTTTGTATAACCTTATGTATCTATAACCTCTAACCTCTTTGAAATATTAATTTTTATAAAAGAAGAAAATGTCGATAGTGTTTCGATTCATCTCGATAATTATCGATACTTATTGATAATTAAAGTATTCGTCTAAATTTTATTGGTATTTACTCAAAAGCATCATTTTTTTTATATTTGGGAAGTTTATGGGGCACTTTTTAGAGGGATTTCCTAATTTGGACCGGTACGTTTTTCGAAAAACACTCATACAATTTCTTTATATTCGCAGTTTCATTTCGCATTTTAGTGATTTAGTGACTTGATCGAATTCGTCATTTGTTATATATTTATGGGAATTTCCTAATTCGGACCTCTGAAATTTTGCCTGATATTTTTACTATTTTACTTTTCCTAACTCAAAATCGTAGATTTTATTTTGGAAAACTTTTAGATGGGTTTTTACAAGAATATTTATAATTTGGCCCGGTCCGATTTTGGAAAACGGTAAGTCATTTTCATCATTTTATAGGTATTTAATTTTATTCGCTCAAATTCCACATTTGTTAACTTTAAGATGATTAACAGAGGTATTTCTCAATTTTTCCAATTATGGAAAACTAAACAGGACTGGTTCAAAATAGGAAATTCCCATAAAATTTGTTCTAAAATATCCCAAATATTATAAATGATGATTTTGAATGAATAACAATAAAATACGGAACAATATTGACAAAATAAACAAATTAAATGATCATTTTTCTAAATCGCATCGGTCCAAATTAGGATAATCTTATAAAATGCATCTTTAAGTTTTTCCAAATATATCACAAAACGTTTTTGAGCAACTAAGAGTGAAAGTATGAATAATAAGGAAAAATGAAGAAACCAAATGTGTGTTTTCCTAAATCGGACCGATCCAAATTAGCGAATTCTCATAAAATAGCCTCTAAAACATCCCAAATATTGTAAATGATGATTCTGAATGAATAACAATAAAATTCGAAACAATAGTATCAATATAACGAAATTGAATGACTATTTTCTTAAATCGGACAGGTCCAAATTAGGATAATCTTATAAAATTCATCTTAAACTTCCAAAAACATAACAAATGATGATTTTGAGTGAGTAACAATAAAATTCTGAACAACATTGTTAAAATGTAGAAATTAAGTGGCATTTTTCCTAAATCGTACCGGTCCAAATTATAAATATTAACAAATTTCCAAATTCTTTAGTTGAATATCTTCATATTCCTCTTACTAGTACCGATTTAATCAAACATAGACATATATTGCCTATTATTATTTATAAATACACGAAAATGTTTGATAAACACTGATTAAGAATGTCCTTATACGAATTGATTTTAACATGCATAAAAATTCAAACGATATTGCTTTAAAGAGCAACATTTATCGACGCAACATCAATCATACGAAACAATTTCATATTACTTCGTTCGTTCTTCATTCGTGTAACCCAATTGGAATTGGAAATTGCAAGTGAAACCAAATGTAATCATTACATTTCTGCGCAATAAAACGCCTGCGCTCGGCATGCGCGGCGCGGCGCCCACATAACATTCTTAACCAAACACAAACACAAACTTAGCGTGATCAATCCGATGCAGATACAAGTTCGAATATCTGAAAACGCATCGCTGGAAAATCGGCTCGGATTTTGTATTTGCACCGATGCCACCTCACCACGGCATGCTCTATATAATGACGGAAGCGTGATTAACGCAAATCGATTGCGTTTTCATTATACGCAGATGCCGCTCACCGAGCGAAACTTTGTACACTTTCTGTGTCAATTCAGAATCCTTGCCTGTGCCAATAAACAAAGTAATTTGCATTCGTTACGACTGGTGAGTGACTAGTGAGTGCGTCTGGTTGAAAGGTGCGCACTGAGTAAATATAATAGACGCGTACTTAACATAATTCCGTATTGGCGAATGCGTTTTGCGGTTCGCGGCAATTAAAGCTCGCGCGAAAAAGCTGGTTCGCGTTATATGCGCACTGCCATCGGAGGTTAGGATACAGATTGGATGATTCATTTGCGCGTAATGACATTCCAACCGAGATGATAATAATCTCGGAAAATGCTTGTGGCACATAAACACGTTTATTGACAATTGCGCAGTGCTGAACTTTCAAAAGTTTGACGCGTAAATCTTCACTTTAAATGCGTTAAATTATGAAAAACAGGGCACGAAATGACTTTATATGCCATTTTTCCTAAAATGGACCGGTCCAAATAAAGAAACTACGCAAAAACTGTAATAATTTCAATAATATAATTGACTTATAAGTGAATACAGTGTAAATAGAAAGGATTTAAATGATGTTTCCTAAATTGGACCGGTCCCAAGTTGAAAAATGTTGATTTTTCAGTGAATTAAGTTGAAAGTCAGCCGAATACTGAGAAAAATCAGCCCAATATTGGGAAAATGTTGAAATTTTATTACATTTTTCCTAATAATATGACCACTTATTCGCGTATACGGTGTAAATAAAGAACATTTAAATGAGATTTTCTTAAATTTGACCTATCCTAATTAGGACTACCTATGTGAAGTATTTTAAAACCTGTATAACAATTGGTTATGCGTACGAAATATTAAAAAGGGGGTTACAAAGGAGTAATACGGACTATTTATGATTTTCCCCTAAATTGGAATGATCCAAATTAGGAAACCCTTCCTGAAGTGTTTTGAAATGTATATATCAAATTGGTAGGGTGCACCAAATACAAAAGAGAGGGTTACAACATCAAATTAATTCCTATTCAAATCTTCTGAAAAATATAACAATATATGATTCTAAGTATATAACAACCAAGATCATAAAAATTATGTGATTAATTGATATTTTTTCCTAAATTGTACCAGTCCAATTTAGGAAACACCTCTAAATAAAGACATAAATTATAAATCTATACTATGTAAATTATAACAAACATTAAAAAGCCCTTAAAAAGTTAATATCGCGGAACAAAATTAAAACATTAAAATATATGTACGCCTATACAAGTTATAATAACGACAGCTGTCCATAAAAGGCGATGCATATTTGACGATGCATGTAATTTAGATATGCCTATTTCCCAGCATCACACACTACCTCTACCGTTGAAACAAGCCCGATAATCTCGTTACGAATCTGGCCGCTTTGCGCCAACGCTATTGAGACCGAATGAATCGATAGCACACATGGAATTAGCCGAGAATATTATAATTAGGATGTAAATGGACAAGTGGAGAAAATCCGTAGGATGTAAAGGAAATTTCACTGGCGGTTCATAAATTGACTGGGTTTAGTAATATGCCTCTAAATCGATGGAAATGACATCTATCGAATGGCTAGAAGGAGGAGATGGAGGCTTATAGTTTAGTAGAGTATACTGGTCTAACTCTAGAGAGGACTCTCGAATTGGACGTCGTAGTCGGCTTGGTTGTCGGATAAGGTCGAGACCTTAATTAGTCTACTCGGCCGTTATGCTCTGCCCACGTGTATTATGTGCATACACATTGTGCACACCCAACAAGAAACACCCAAGTATAGACATAGATGTATATGTGTTCGACATCCGCCTACTTGGGTTTTGCGTATCTCTGGAGTCATGCAATGCCATATTCTCGTTGGAACAATTTCTTGTCACAATTATCTTACATAATAAAGTCACGATATGATATCCATGCATGTTGCAGTTAATTAGCATATGTGAGCGTTATGATATTATCTGGTTTATTTAAACCATATGTTGATTATTTTAGTTTTCATTTATTTTGTTTTTATATGAGTACTTACAATTAGTAGTTGGACTAATTCTGTTTAGCCTGTTTTAATTCTAGTCTAGTTTGTTCGAACTAACTTGTACTTTTTAACTAACTAATGTTTATTAGACGTGAGCAATGATCATTCCATGCGAGTTGGAAACTATACTTTTTTCTACTCCTGTTATATAGTGTATACATTATATTAATAATGTCGATTAAGTTATGATATTCACAACCTACTAATGATCATAACAGTACAGGTAGATGATGCAGATCTAGGCAAGCAAGCTATATAGCTATAGATTAATGGTAGTTTCATAGCTGCGGTCGTCGCCGTGCATTACTGTCCTCGCAATAGGCCATAACTTTGTTATGCACTGCGCGCGCAAGCCGCGCCGTTGCTAGCGACTGCGTCTTTCGTAGCGCATA
>JAODAC010005998.1:13872-30913 GCA_027575185.1 Mimaenictus wilsoni
CAATAGGCCATAACTTTGTTATGCACTGCGCGCGCAAGCCGCGCCGTTGCTAGCGACTGCGTCTTTCGTAGCGCATATGTAAATGATGACAGCAAACATAGCTTTACTAGAAAACTAAATCCACTCATTATTATTTTCACATATAATAATCGAAGAAAAGATATAGTGTGCAATTCGCATGCAATGCACATTGCTTACACGTATGATTGTTGCATATATACTACTGGACGACTATTATCTGTGAAAATTGCAATGAGTAGACTTCGGTTTTTGGTATCGGTGTGTCTTCTGTCAAAAATTACAGCGTATCTATGCTCAAAGGCAACGGTGCGTGCAGGCGCATCAACTCTCCGGTATACACAGTGATACTATGAACACACTTGCTCATAAAATATTTAATCCCCCTAAACTAGGGAAAAACATTTATCGATTATATATCAAATTATATATCAAAAACAATTCAAGGAAATGTTGGATAAAGTACACATCAAACCAAACGTCAACATGCGACCTCCTACCACCAATCATAGACCGCAAGAGTGGTTCGATCTACCGTAGCATCGCATTATTAGACTCCCCGTGTTTGTATCGCTGGAACCGATTAATTATTCAGATATTCAACCAGCCAGTCGCGCAATGCATCAGCCGTCAATACACCAGCCGTCGAAACACATCTAATTGTAAGCACACGCAACACTCTCCCACCCTCCTCGCAGCTTACCAAAACCTCGACGAGCTCTGCTACGAAAACGACCACAAAGTGGCAGCAAATGTATCCAACCAACCAAAGTGCAGATACTGGTTGGCAGTAATGTCCGCAAGGACATTTCTGGGCCATTATTTGTAATCGACGCAGAGGTCTAGCAATTTTCGGATCTTCAGTCCGTTAGAAAAGCACAATTGATTCAAAACAAGTAGTGGTAGAATTCGGAACGACATCGGCAAGGACTCGGAATCGAAGCTAGAGCGAATTAATTCATAATGACGCTAATGAGGTATTGGAGGCGTGTGGCTTCCATCCGCGGGGGGAACACAAAAGATGGAAGTCTCGGGTGGTCTCCTGAGAGGGAGGGTGGATAATTTATTTTTCCATTCGAGGACATACGCCAATTACGCAATTATTTATTCAATACGAAATTACAGAGCGTGCAGGTTTGATAAAGGATACCTTTTCGATTAGGTGAAGGCAATCGAAAGAAATATTGGAAATGTTATGGGTAATGGGTATTGGTTACCATAGGGACCAGGCTTTTAGGAATACCAACATGAGATGTTTGTAAATGATTAAAGAGGAGAAGGAAATGGGTTGAAGACTCCTGGACTGATCTTACTCCTTATTCCAGGTTATGACAAGTAATAAAACATAGACTGATGACCTTTGTTCACCATGGGAACCTGGTTTTTAGGTAGATGAATCCCAAAACAAGATGTGCGTCAATATTTCATATTGGAGTTAACTTTGATGCAAATGATTAATTGTAGTTCTGACTCATAGTTTTTTTTCTGGATATTTCGGTTACCAAGGTTAGCTTGGTGTCACCATGACCATATGGTGAGAAAGTTGAGGAATGATAAAAGAAGGGGTAAGGGTGCCAATTTTGTTTAATTATATACTGATGTCTGCTAACCATGACCACACGCGCAATTTTTAGAAACTAATTCTGATCAATGTTTTCAGACTGGATCCATTTTGGTAACCATGAAAAATATATATGCATAACCTTTATTGGCATTCCGGTCTTCCTGATAACCTTTACAGCCTTTCACAAATAAATAATAACAAATAAAAACTAAGTACGTAGAAATAATAACATATAAAGTTAGTGGAAATGTCTGTAGTGAAATAGTGATAAACTGATTACTCCTGGTTACTCCGGTTATTAACTTGTTTAAGGAAGTTCTAAATGAATCTACGCTAGATACATCTTGGAAAACAGGATAACATTGACAGGAATATCAACACAAGATGTCAGGGTGTACTCTTCTGAACTAGAAAATTGACTCATTGATGACCATTGTTTACCATGGTAACCAAACTTTTAAAGATTAATTCTTATGCATGATTCCAGACTTGATTAGTTTTAGAAACCATGGCAACCAAATCTTTTAGGGCAGCAACGCAGATTGATGGTGGAAATGTAGGTAGTAGAAAAGTGATGAATTGATGACACTCCTTACCATGATAACCAACTTTTTGAAGGTAGATCCACATGATTCCATACTAGATATACTTAGGAAACTATGATAACCAAGTGGTTCAAAATACCAACACAAAATGCCAAGGGGTCATTCTCTCTTGTAGTAAACTGACACCCTGATGACCATTGGTTATTATGGTAACTCCTTTGTTTCAGTGCCAGATCTTACTCTTACTCTTAATTTAAATAAATAACATTCCCCATAATACAAACACAATAACGACATTGTACTATGGATATAGACGGAATTAATATTCCCAACAAAACATAATAATTACATTAGAACTTTGCCGTAGCAAGCTACACTAATGTAGTCTTATCACCATAATCAGTCATGTTCCTACATTGAATAGAATGGAAACAGTGAACATGCATTAAACCAATACCCATCAAATGTTTAGATGGAAATAGTCAGACGTTTATATTCAGGAGGAGGAGCAGAGAGAGGTGGAGGGGGGGGGGGACTTCCTATATTCACTCAATTCCGATGAATCAATAAATATGTCCCAGACAAATAGGGACCACTACATCGAGTCCTGTAGCCAGGTGAGCGTAAGCTAGACCCGTATAACATACGGGCCACGGTGCCGTCGGCGGCGGCAAAGTACCTCCCACTCGGTAAGGGCACGAGTCTGCCGACGGCGTCGCCACGGCCGCTTGGCGCCGGCAATGTTTACGTTATTGTCGCCATTGGCAACGCGATAATGTGCGCCAGCAACGAACGCGACGGAACCGTTCGTTCTCAGGTGTACTCGATCGAGCACACGCAGCGCACAATAATGTTTTGCATTCGTGTGGAAGTGCTGTATGTGCACTTCTAATACCTCGACAATAAATAATACATATTCGTATATGTGGGCCGGATATACCCAACGGCTCATTGAATTCATTAAATCAATAAATTGAAGAATGAGAATGGGTTTTAAATTATTACAAATATTATAAGGGTATTTATTCACAGCTGATGAGATAATGTCATTGTGGTTTCGTTAATCGCCGATAGAGAGCAGAGATTGCCTAACTTTGTGAATAATTTAAGGTCTTTTCAGATTATTAAGAAACCATCAATATGTGAAATTCTCAAATTTTACTAAAAAGGGTATGCACGAATTGTCCGGCTTGAAAATCCAAAGTGGAATTGAAAGTGCAACGTGGTTATGACAAGTCTTGATGTTAAAACAATCAATTTATGACTAAATTTTGGTTTACTTAAACAAAACGGCGAATAATCTCATTAACAGGAAATATTTCAATACATGTACAAAAACAATAATTTTCATTGAAATCCAATTGGTACACTCTCCTTTTGTAGGGGTCATAACCTCACAAATTGGTATTAGAAAAGTATTTTTTCAGTACCTTAGTTTAACTTGAAGAATGCAGAATGGTAATAAAAAGATTGGAATATTTTAGATTGTTTTAAGAGTTCATTGCAAAAATTTAAATCCCTCAACGAATTTCAATAGGAAGTTATATAAATTCGTTTCTGTGAATATACTCACAACAGCATCTATTTATTTTTATATTTGTGATTGGTGCAGCAAGTGTGGCTTCAACGCGTGCCCTCGATAATCTCCATGCACCTGTTCAGTTGAAGCGTATTCGTTTCAGTTAAAATATTTGATACGACGTCTAAGCACTCGTTCACACTCATAATCACGTGGCACGATGATTCATTCCAACATAGAAATTATGATGTCCCAAGCAATTGAGCAGCAACGCATGCCTACTTGGATAATTACTGAACATGTTTATTGTGGTGACATTACATTATCACGAACACGACCCGAAGATTTTTAGATAAAGGGGCCGCCAAAAATGGGTATTAAAAAAAGAAGGTGCTGCTATAAAAAAAAATTGGAAACCTCAGCTTTAGACGAAATTTGCAGAGCTATTTTTTGCCGGCTGTATAAATACGATTTTCAAATAGGCTCACTAACAGACATCGCATAATGCAAGTGTGGTTTGATAGAGGCCTACGGAGTCCAACATGCATTCAATTCATATGCCTTAGGCGTCGTTCAAACTAAGAGCGTGGAGTGGCTTTGCCGAGCACGATTTTCCAAACTGTATTCAGGCTTCAGCTTGAATTCGATAGCACGCGTAGACACGGTCTTGTTTTTTTCAATCTTCTCAATTGGTACAGTCACGTTAAAGTATTTGAGACTTTTAAACACTTCTACAGGTGTTTTTATGAGAACCTCTGATGACTGATATGAATAGCGTTCAAAATTCCTAGAAAAGGACTATGAAAGTTTGAGAAGCGTCTGCCCGAAGTATGGAAGCAAATACACCGCTTCAATGTGAGTAAAACAGGGAAAAACAGATAGACTGGCGGTGTGATCGTTTCTCGGGAAGTCGTTTGCCCTCCGTGAAAAAGTTACCATTTCAACATATTGAGAACCACTGAACTACGGTATGGCCGATATTAATAGTTGCCCCGAAGAAAACTCCTAGACCTAAAAATAGCTATAAAACTCAAGATTGGCTGTATAAAAACCGAATTGAGTTAAACTCCGAGGAATTGACTATGAATATAAATAATGAAAAAAAAAATCTTAAACAAATATTAAATATTTTAAATTACCTAAGTTTAATTAAAAATCAATTATGTGAAATCGTAGTAATTTAAAACCTAATTTGAGGCTAACCAAATATGTTTTACGTTTTACATTAAATCATTCATCCATCATTTCCCAAAGTAATGAGTTTCCCGAAGCTGGGGCAATAGAAAATGTAAAATATGTGCGCGTATTTGCCTCCCAGTGTTAATCACAAGCCCAATGAATTACGTCTTTCTGGTACACGCGGCCGGCGCGGCGTCCAACAAGCTGGAAGCATTTCATTCGGTGTTTGTGGCGGAGTGTGGGGCGTTGTTTTGCTGCGCTAGATTCGCGTTTTTTGCCACTTTGCGCCGTTAGATGAGCGCTTCGCTCCGCATCAATTCGTTACTCGTCGTCGCTGGGACGCCGTGCACCTCAAATACATACCACCTTTTGCAAAAGCGTACGACGGAAAGCGCAAAACCGCAAAGTAAGCCGAACCTGGCAGAGAACAAAGCCAGAGCAAACGCAAACGCAACACAAGAAACTGCACTACTTGGTGGATACAAATCCGACGCAATCCATCCATCCGTTACAAACAGCCTACCAAGAAACTCTCTCGTATTACTAGCATTACTACAATCCGAGCAATCCAACTAGAAAAGTGAAGTAAGAACTGAACCAAACCTAAGCCTATTACTACTACACAACGCAAGAAAATGGAACGTTCTACTTTTTTTTCTGCTTTAAACTCAAGCAGAAGGCAAAACGTTCGAGCATCGTTTGAGAGCGTTTTATGATAGTCATGATTGCACTTGATACGAATATATCCAAGGTGATACGATCGATTGCAAGCTGTATCTCCTATTAATTGAAGTTGCATTGCTTTGCTCCACTAGCAATTGGATCTCTCAAACTGATATTGAAAAGCTTGACCATGAGGGAACTAGATGCATAAAAAAACTGAACGAACGGATGGACAAAACGCCGATGAAAGCTGTCGCTTCCGAAGTAAACGCTCTAGTTAACTATAATGACTGCAACGGCGAACAAAAACAACGTTTGAATTCAGCTGTGGAAATTTCCTGTGGAAATTTGTTTCTGGTTTGCTGGATTTGCTTTTTTTCGACACGCTTATTTGCAATTCATATGGAAATTGAAATTTCCAGAATTCTGGATTTGAGAATTCAATTCGAGCACATGCGTTTCACTCTCCTGCGTAGGCGTGTATTTTTTGCGTCAATTCTACATCAAACGAAATAAAATTTGTGAAATGTCTTTGTTCGGCATGCACACCGCCATTCACAAGGCATGTAATTACATCGCTTGTTGCTTTCTTGATTTCTATGCCGCTTCTTACACGCTTTCCCAACAAGTACCATTGAATTTAGCGCTAGTTTTAAGTGTTCACACCTTATTTATAAAAAAAGATAACGACTTTTAGACTAGGTTATAGTTCTGTGCGATTTTCTACATCAAAACAAAGAAGACTACGAGTTTGGGGGATTTGATTGGGTTGAAAATGTTATATAATTGTTTTGCGTATTTTTTTTTTCATTTTTAGTGTCTAAAATACGCTGTTAACTTCTTCTCGGACGAAATAGTTGTCTACATGAGGCTGTGCCTTTTTTATGTTTTGTATGTTTTCAACATACACTTAATGACTTCATATCTGTTATGTTGTTGCTAACTTCTAATCGCTCAAAACGATGATGCACAAAATGTTTGCAGTTTTTTCTTCTTCTTTGCGTCCATTTTCAATTGATCATTATATGATTTGATACATATACTCTTTTTAAAACATACAACTTAAGTTGCTAACTTCCTATCCGTCGAAATAGAGTTGGATGAGTTGATAACATGCAGTTGGCAGTTTTTCCTAAATTTTCAAGTTTTCAACCCAAATTTTGTACATATGATGGTTTTTAAAATTGTAGAAAAGACACTGCAAACAATTTGTCGGTTGAAATAGTTGTCTACATGAAGTTAGCAGAATTTATTTCTAGTTTTCAATTCACCTTCAATGAATTATCATATGATTTGTTTCATATCTTGATTTTTGTGTTAGAAAAGGCGCTGCTAACTTCTTATCGGTTAAAACGATGATACCTATGAATTTAGCAGTTTTTCATTCTTCTGTCCACTTTTAATCAATTTAATCACCACATGATTTTCTTCATACTTCATTAAATAGTAATATAAATTATACGTTTTCTACCAACACCAAAATAACACCAAATCTGAAATTTTAAAGTTTAGAAAATTTTATTAAATAGTTTTACATCCCGGAAAAATAACCTAAAACCTGTAATAAACGAAAGGTGAGATAATGAAATCATGAAACAAAGCAATAAACATGATCATGGGTGGGTGGTCGACACAATGCGTCATTAACAAACACCGTAAAATTTGCAAATAATATAAAAACGAAATATATTGTGCTGATCACAATCGTGTGTGTTGTGTACTGTGGTTTTAATCACGAAAATAATGCTGTGAGCTCGACTGCAAGCCTGATTATGATTATATTGCATAACAAAAGAAAACGTAGAAAGACTAAACGTATTTCTATGTATTCGAATGTGCTTCTGTGTTTCCACGTATGTGTGAAAATATATGTGGGGGTGGTTGGTCTCCGTGCAAACGGAGCGAAGCTTAATTTCGTAACGCTTTCGCCAAAAGGCCGAATGTCGAACGAAGGCCTGGCAGCGCTGGAGGCGGTGGTGGCGTGCACTGCGTCGCACCAACCGCCACCGCCCCCCAGTCGGCGTGTATACATTGCGGGTTACCGTGGCAACACGCGGCGAGGACGAGGACACGGCTCTTCGGGTGACGTGAATCCCCGGCATTCCGCGCCACTTGCCTACAAGTTATATTCGCCTTAAGATCGGATTAGAGTCCAAACAACCGCACGCGAAACGCAGAATACAATTACGCATGCGAGTTATGATGATGTATGTTATGCTCCGTCTAATGATACATTACTTTTTCTAGGTTAATGATGTTATAATGTGCTTTTTTGTAAGTTTGTTGTGTTTGTGTGGTTTTGTGGGTCTCAGGTTCTGGTTCTAATTGTAGGAATCGACAAAACGGAACCGACATGAAGTTGGCATAAATTTCGATTTTTTTAATTGCCATGGAAAAAATAAATATGATATAAATACACAGGATAAAATTGTTTTATGTTATAAATAATTCTGTAGATTAATTTGGTAGTTAGAATGATGGATAAATGATGCCAATATCACCATATTATTGATACTCAAATAAAATTGAATTGTATAGATTATATCTAATTAGACAAGAGCGAAAATTGTGATTTCTTATAGTAGTTTCCTACAAAAATAGCACGGATAAAGAGACATTTTTATGTTTTTTTGTTACCACCCCTCGTGTCTTCCAACTGCCCCCTGTTTGGAAAAATGTATGCTGGCTTGAGTACCGGCATTATGTTATTATGAATGAATATTAAGTATAAGTATAGTCTTAAGTCATATTCATAAATAATTGAGCATATTTTAGAAGGTTTTCTGCTATCTTCTGCTTGGTAAAAAAATCTTCATTTCATACAGTCTCCATTTAATATACAACAAATAAAACGTTTCCAACTTTCTTGGCCTTAATACCAAATACCAAAAACGATGTGAAGTTGGCAGATTAATAAAACATATCACTTTTTTTTTTTCATTTTTAATGGCAAAGCTTTTAGCTGCTGACTTCTCATCGCTACAAAAAGCTTCTTTCAGTATACCTTCCTCCATTTATAGAAGAAAGAAAACGTTTTCAAACATTAATGCATTTTTTCAATTATTAAACAACCACGTACCACCATGTACAGGTGCACACGATCACATATTCATAAATTATGATGCCGGATGCCACCCTACCTGACATCACCTGACTCGACAACCGACCACCACATAAAAGCTTCGCTTTTTTCGGCTCAACCTCACAACCCAGCCCTAAACCCTCGGAAAAAACGTATTTTATGTCCTTCCATCAGGTGAATGTAGCATAACTGAAGTATATAGTGCAGCTCTGGCGATTAATACGTAATGTGAAATGTAATAAAGATCGGAAGCGTAGGTTCGCGGGGACGGTCCGTACCAACCGGCGACAAACAAAAACGGAAGCGCCGCGCCACCGCGTTATGTTCACCAACGAAAACCCCATTATATTCCCCAACAATGCATCACACGCTACGAGTATATATGCACCGCCGAAGCAGCGCAGTTCAGCGCATTTTATTAATTTGATTGCCTGACGAAACGGTCGGCCAAATCTTCGTGTGATAAGGATTATATTGGGCCGCACGCATGGAACGCTCGCTCGTTGCTACTGCCGCCGGTATTTTCCTATAGAAACCACGGGAGGAAAAATGGTCGAAGGTATATCACGAATATGACATCACGGCACGCACGTTGCACATGCTTGTGAAATATTGTTCGTAATTTATGCATAAAACGGTATCGCGGTGGTAAATTATTCGTGATTGCGTTTGCTTAGCGTTTAATGTTTCGCGTTTTACAGCCACCGTTCGTTGCTTTTTTCTGTTTCTTGGTACGCTTAAAAAAAGAAAGAAAAAAAGCACCACGCTTTTTACGGTAGGGAATAAAAATTGAATACAAACAAATGGAAAAATGGTAATTTCCGGTTTCCTGTATTTTTAGAAATTCTAACTTATTTTTCAATTCAATTATAAACTGAAAAATAATATTATAATTATAAATCGACTTTGTAAATAAGCATTCTCGGATTGTAAAAGATCAAATTATTGACTATTATATTAACAAAGGGAGTGTCAGGATTGTCCAACATCGATTTGGCCATCAATGTTTAATAGATTAATACATTTATAGATATAATTTCGAATAATGGGATTTTTCGCAGCTTTGTGCCGACTGATTTGAACCATTTTTTATATGTGTTGTACATATTTTTGAAATAATTTCTGTTAATGAGATTTTCTAGGTTTTGTGTAGTTTCTCAAAAGAAAATCCAGGAAAATTATAAAAAAAACAAGAGTTCACGTCTTCGTCTTGAACTTAGAAAAATTTGTACGTATAGTTCATATATTGAAATAGTTTCTGTTAATGGAATTTTTCGCGCTTCTGACTCGTTTTCCAAAAATAGAAACAATTCAAACTTTAGTCACAAATGGATATATATTGCTTTAATAGCTCTTCTATATTCATTTAATGACGCAGTTGTCAGCGTGTCAGCTTCCTTTCGGTTAGGGTCGAAGTCGGACAATGCGTTAAGGTCCATTGTGATAACAAAAAAATATGTCCATACGGAATCGAATTCTTCGTTACCAAAAATATCGATAATTTCTTCTTGTCTAGCCAAGTGGCACAGTGGTATGGCCAAGGACTACTGACCACGAGGTCCCGAATTCGATCCTCGGTGGGGATGCATAGTAAAATAAATTCTTCTTCTTATCACTAGAATGAGTCTCTAATATGACTAATTACATTGAAAAAGAATTGAATAGAGCTAATTACCATAGTAGTCGATGCTCGATAAGTTAAACGAACAAAAATACTTCTTAAAATTGATATATTCCATACAAAAATGTTTCTGACATATTACTTATATGGAATATATCAAACCGGGCAAAATCCAGAAATATATTGTTACATTATTACTACTCCTATATAATTTCTACTTCCGTATATATAGAAGGAAACTATTAACTCTTGTCGAACACAAATCGAAGTGCCTCCACCATAGTGTGTGCAAGTTGCTATGAGGCCTATCCGTACGTCAGCTAGCTATCTCTATCAGTTTTACAATTTCGGTGCGATACGCGCACGTTAGTCGCCATATTTTATAGGAAACGAAATATGATTGCGTGCCGTGTCACTGTGCGGCCAGGTGAGGCGGAGCCCCGCAGGTGAAATGTACAGGTTGCCACAGTTCCGCTAGACGTTCGTGCCACTCGCAATATTGAGTTTACCATGGGACAAACATGTGCAACACCGCCGCGCCGCCGTGAACTCACCATGGTGCACCATTTCGCCGCCGTCGATGCCCAAACCGCGCGGCCACAATACAAACAATGGTGCCTTTTCGGTCGCTTTATCGCGTCATTATTATTTTTGTCGCATTTTCAATGCACTTGAATGTGTATGTATACTTGTATGTATATGTGTGTATGTAGGTGCCATTTCCAGGCAATGCCGGGCGGCCCGCGATCAGCACGAAACAAAACACGACGTGTAATGGTATAATGGCGCTGCCATTCTGTTCTCAGCTCGTCTGTTTGATGTGCCGTTCGACGGCGTTTATTAGTGTTGATTGTTGGTATTGTACGAAACACAAGGATTTTCCTCGTCAACTGTGAGGAAACGTGCGTAAACTAATGGTGGCAGCGCGCAAATAATAATGTGAGAGAGCCGAAATTATGTCCTGCACTTCCTATTGTTTCATTTTTGTTTAAGACGAGGAGATACGGATAGGATATATGTCTAGACTACAAGATCTCATGATTTGTCATTTGAAGGATCTTGCTCCAGTTTCAAAAAAACATCCCAGAGACAATAATGAATACCAGTTCTAAGGCTGGGAAGGAACAGTAACGGTTATGAATATCATAGTAGGACATTCGAAAAATGAAGATAAGAATCAAGTATACGAGATTGCAGTGATGATCTTCAAGTCTCCATAAGCCAGGGAAGGACTATAAATGACTATAAATGTATTCCTTGCAACTCTCGGAACCTAAAGAACGCTTATTAATATCAGATAGTGTTTCCACGATAAATCTGACTGAAAAGTCACAAGAGAATGGTTATCAACGCCTCGGTCAGACATTTCGAAGATCAAAATAAAGGAGCTGAGTGAACAAGAATAGGGAATAAGATGTACTCCATACTCGAATGAAGATCTTATGAACAATCTAGACCAGAAATCATGGTCATTTTGGGACATTTTAGGACAACTATTGGACCTTATAAAGTTATGGGGGGACCCTAGCTAGACTAGGATCTTAGTTATACCAAACTCCAATATACTTGAAGGAATATGGTAAAAATCATTCCAGAGATAACAACTGCGTCTCTAAAAGCATTATCAAAATGAATTCTAAGTCAGGAAGAAACAAGGAAATGATTATGAATAACATGGTAGGACGTTTCGATATATGAAGATCAGAATGAATATGAGATTATAGGATAAGGAATATGTCTACCCCTAAACTTGTACATGATCATATATCTGAGATTATCGAGCCCAGACACCTTGGAATGACACCTTTGGAATTGCCAATCCCTTGAGCTTCAAGTGTAGAAGATTATTCATAGCATTCCTTGGAACTGTCTAAAGCTAAGCCACGTATTGCCATTTGATGGATCTTGCTCCAAATAAAACATTGCGATTGGATCAAGGTAAAAAGGATCTAAACCCTTTCATCTCTCATTTTAATTTTCCCAAAATCCCTAAAAATTGCCACATCCTGCCACTTCCACCACATCTACCTTCCTTTTTCAAAAATACAAAAAGAACTTAATTAAGCAGGTCGTAATGTAAAACATTCAAACAGAATGTTACATGCTTGTAGCGCAGCGCCAGTAGCAACATACAGCTGGTTATGCACGTCGAATAAATTTAATTCGTATTTTTACTACTGCTTTACAGCATTTTTTGTGTTCCATTCGCCTGTCGACGCGGTGCAATTGGAATAAAACCGTGCGCAGGTCAGACAGCCAGACGGATGGGTGATCGCGCCAGCGACCGAACAGGAAGTCTATTACGGTTTCTTCGGCGTTTCTTCTGCACGGCCGACTCTTCCTTTGTTCCGACGTTCTGCGAGCTCTAGCGCCCGCTTGACGGGCTTCCTTCGGCACAATGACGCGAGAGCTAGCGGCGCACGGATTACACAACCACACAACAAGTGTGCGTGCTCATCGAGAATAATAAACGCGTTGTCTTCAACTACTGCGTTTAGTTTATCACCCAAAAGAGAGACGTACAACAGGAAGGAGATGGTTCTAGACACTTGCCTTGAAGGTGTCCACCAAAATACGCTTCTTGAGGTTTTTAAAGGCAGGAGGTGGTATTCCATGAAATTAGGAAATTGAAAATGTTTGGTTTGATACCATGGGAATCAGAAAATTTACATGTTTTAAGGAGGTGTAATATTTTTCTAGCATTTGAAGGAGCTTCGAGATTCTTTGCAGGAACTTATTACCAACTTATTTGGATATGAATGAGTTTTCAGGTTCTCTTTCTGAATTTTAAGAAACTTCAAGGATCATTTTTTCTTTTAGATACAAATTACGATCAAGGACTGAATGTATTTGTGGTAATTACAAATAGAAAACAAAGATCTGTCCAAACCTAGCATCACCTGAAATTTTAGGTAGTACTTTTAATAATGGGTAGTATTTAGTGGGATCAGGAAGGTGAAATATTAAAGTTTGGTCCCAAGGGAATCAGAACATCTAAATGTTTCAGTATTTTTACTAGCATTTGAAGGAGCTTCGAAGTTGCCTACTAGCATTTGAAGGAACCTCCAGGTTCTATACTAGCATTTGAAGAAGTTTCAAGGAGTTAAGTGCTAGATATAATTACCCTCAAGGACTGAATATATGGTACAATGTTACGAGATGGTACCGCTTGAGAAAACACGTGGTTTGTGGTAATAATATCTGAGAAACAAAGCGTTCCACTGAAACCTTGTTACAACTGAAATAATTACTGCCTTGCAGATGTCTACCAAAATACGGTCCTTGGGCGCTTTTTAAGCAGTAGGAGGTATTCTGGTGAATCAAGAAGTTGAACATTTTTGGTTTGGTACCAAGGAATTAGCAAATCTAAAGGAGTTTGAGGTTTTTTTCTAGCATTTGAAGGTGCTTTAAGGAATATTTTTGTGCTATATAAGGTTAATTTCAAGCACTGAATATATGGTATCATGTTACGAGATGGTACCACTTGAAAGAACACGTGGTATTTGTGGTAATAACATCTGACAAACAAAGCGCTCCACACAAACCTTGTTACACCTGATATAATTGCAAATTTCCCGTGGCAAATCGTCCGCCTGCGTCGTGATTGTATGCAATCGGAATAGTAAACAACTTGTCACAAATGGTGAACAGCGGGGGACGGGCGGGCGTGCAATTTTCCGCGATCACGCATTATTGCGATATAGCTTTGCGATTATGAAGCCTAATAATACCGTACCCACTCTGTCACTTCGCACGATTAGGTTTCCACTGAATTATTCGTTCCCCGAAAAACCAACGCACAGGTGCATGCCGCGACGGAAGCTCTCTAATTGGATTATGGTTCACTGGACTCACCTCTTCCTCGCCGGTGGCGGTGTTCACCGAGTCCATGCTTTGGCTGAGCGTGAGCGGCGCTTCCATAATATCCTGTTCGTTCGTCGGGGATGCGCTGACGGCGGCCGCGATCACTGGACTGCTGACGGACGACGACGACGAGGGCGACTCGGCGGCGTGGTGGTGGTCGTGGCGCGGCCTCTTCAGCTGCGGCGGCGTGGCGGCGGTCGGTGGCGACAGATTGCCAACCAGCGGATGCCGGGCTCTCTTCGTGGCAGCGCCGGCGGTGGTCGAACTGAAGGCGGTCTCCACGGTGTTCACGTTTGCGACAAGATCAACCTCGTAGAGTTGACCGCTGTCTGCAAATGGGTGTACAACGCAACACGCACATCGGCCGCCCCTTCGTCGTATCGAAGGGAATAATAATGTTGGGTAGAGAGATGGGTTGGTGGTAAATCAGGTCCTGGCTGCGTCTGCTGCTCTGTCGCACGACACACGCCTCCCTGCTCTGCCGACGGCCGACTCCTGAACGTAGGTCGTCCTGCGCTGCTGCACTGGCACGCGCTGCAGCAGGACAACGCACGCGGCGCACGGGGGTTGGAGGTGGGGGCAGGTTTGGTCCGGTGGTGTTTTGGTAGAGAGACACAGATCGCGACCGGTGGAGCACACGGGCCCACACCAACGCTGATAAGGCGGTTATCAGTCCAACAGGGGCGTCTACGTTGCACACTCGCGGCTGGCAGTAGGTCCTGCCAAGGATCAGTGAGATGGGTCTCTATACCGGAAAAACGAGGGATTGCTATAAGGTGGTTATTGCGTTGCTTTGGTGAATGCGCTCGTTGAGTCTTGTGCGGTGTGTCGTCCTATTGCGTTGCGTGTGAATTGTTGTATTGACTTTCGGTGAAAATGCGAAAAAACGGCGAGACGGCGAGAGTTTTGAGACCCGTACGACGTGACGGTCGCAGCTCGACTGAAGAGATAGGATAGATGCGGCGCAAGGCAGGCCGGCGCTGGCGCGGTGCTTGTGCTGCTTGTGTATGTATGTGGGTAGCGGTTGTGCGATGTATACGTACGTATACACGGTGCCGCTGCCCCCACCTTACTTGATCGCTCGACACGCGCCGGCAACTGCCGCATGCGATGCGCGGAAGTGAGAACGACGGCGGCGCTATGCAGGTGCGCCGAAGCTACCTCCACACACACAACCAAGAACCTAGAGGCAAGGCACGCGCGCAACCCCGTAATCGTTTGATATCTTCCCTCGTCGACCGGCTGACGGTGTTTTTCATTTTTCAAAATATATCGAATGCCGGTTATAATTTGTTTCAGTTTCTCTTATCATAGGTAAATGTAACATAGGATCGATGTACATAGTTGGTTATCCAGCATTTTTTTCCATTGTATGCCCTTTTGTAACATAAATTTTGTAAATAGCTTTATGTACCTCGATGCCCAATCAGATTACTACAAATTAAGTATATCCAACTCTCAAAAGTTATTCTAGTGAATATTTACGGCTTCTTCTTAAGGGAAATAGCTGTAAAAAAGGTAGAAGCATACAAACGTCTTCTCTCTTCAGTTCTTCTTTGTTTCCAGCTCCAAACCAGCTCCAAATCGTGTTTAATTGTACTATAATAATTATAACCAAACCAAAAGTCTACTTTCAGACAAAGGTCTATTCTAAGAGAAATAGGAAGAAGGTTTTAAAATTATGAAGGCCAGAAATTCGTATATTGAGTAACAAAGAATGAATTACGACATGATACAGTTATATTCAACCCCGGTACATATCTCCGACCCGGATATCTACTGAACCACCTTTTATGCAACGCGGTGGCGCGACACGGTGGCAGCAGGAGCAAGACAGGTGTGTTTGTATTCAGGGGTGGGGCGTGCGCACCATCGTCGCACAGGTACACAACACGCACACAGTTATACAAACACATCTGTATTCCATACCCACATCTACAATCTACATGCGCATCTACGCTCTACACCCACATCCACCCGCTGCTATTTTATCGCCCTCTCGAATACAGACGCTGTAAAAAAGCCACCGGCTACAAAGCGACGGCGTGGGTGTGTTTATGTAGGTGAAACTATAGGCAACGGCCGTATTTGTCGTCTTTGTAGATGTGTGCATAGACATAGGTGTATTTCAATGCGTTGATGTTGGTCGTTGGTGGTGGTGGTCGTGTCGTCGGCGCGCTCTCCCGCCTCAGACTGGCGGGCGCCGCCGTCGTCAGGCGTTGGCGTATGCCCAAAATGTGTGTTTGCTCGCCGCGCATCCACCATCAATCCGCAAATACGCTAAAATAACGCACAAATCGCAGAAATCGCACCCAACAAACCCTAATTTCGCACACTACAATGACCAATTGTAGCCAACCTAAATAGATATAACCAACGAATATCACAACACCTAGTAAAATGTCGTAATTTCTCATTGAATTTGTCGATGATATGTGTCGCGAACCAACGTCGGCAGCCCTGGTTGATGGCGCGGTTAACGCGCCGTTCCAATCGTCGGTATTAACCACGACTTAATTAAATAGGGACGTTTCTGAGTGGCAGACCGTTTTCGTAGCGCGGTGAACGCGCTGGGTCCACATGCAGAGAACGTCCTGAAGATTACAGGCCGACAAGCTACCTGCTGTCTGTGTTGCGCGTTTGGGAAAATTAAAATGAGAAGAGGCTCAATCGGCGTTCGGATAACAACTGATTTTATTAAGTAAAAATCTAAACCTGGAAGCGGTGCGTACCGCCCACGCACAACCCTCCTTGTGGTACCACCACTTCCTTCACATTATTCTTATATCTAGGTGGTGAGGCTGATCCCCCCTCCTCTCCAGCGCATTGCTATGCATGCAGACACACCCTGTTTTACGGTGACTCTCTCTCTCTTTCTCTCTCTCTGCGGGTGTGTCCGATCTCTGGAGGTATCTAGGCGAGCCGATATATTCGCCAAGCATATGGCACACTCGCACATGGACCACCCGGAAAGGGTGACAAAAAC
>JAODAC010006019.1:0-30062 GCA_027575185.1 Mimaenictus wilsoni
GGATTGACTGACTTTTGGTGAGGAATTGACGAGTGCATATACCGATGGAAGTGCTGACACGACCATTTTTTGTTCGGATCACGTTCGTCGCGATCGTGCCGTCTCAATTTCGACGTGTTAGCATTCTCGATGTTTAGTTTCGAATCTATTAAGACTTCGGCGGATGCTGATTAAGTGCTGATTAAGATTTGTTGATGCGGATTGTGATTGAGGTTTGTTGATGTTAATTCTTGTTTGTGTGGCAATGGATTGACCGCCGCACTATCTTATCGTTAACCTAGTTGCAAATGCGCAGAGCATCTTGCTTGCACGTGTACTACTAAACTAACCTAAGGAAATAACAAATAAAAATAGTAACAAGCCCCAAGCAAACCTAACCTATCATAACCTATCTTAACCTAATCTAACCGCACTTTTCTTTTCATTGCGGTTCGTGGAATGCTATTATAGCCAGAATGTGGGATGGACAGATCTCTTGACCTGTCTTAGTCGAACTAAAATTTCGGAATTCGCCCTCAAAGGCATTACATCATGGTAGGACCCCGAACCTTCTTCTTCTTCCATGGCGCTACAGCTCCATATCGAGCCTTGACCTCCCTCAGCTTCTTCCTCAATTTCTCCCTATCCCTTCCATCTCTCCTCTAATTGGTCGTCTGTAGGAGTTTCCTTGCATCCTATCGCACCTCATCCTGTCATCTTTTTCTTAGACATCCTCTTCTTCTCCATTAATCTTGGCCAGTATCATGCTTTCGGGTGTCCTGCTTTCTTCTATCCTGTTTACGTGCCCTGCCCCTCCTCTTGAATAGGTCCAAATATTCTTCTGAGAATCTTTCGTTTGAATATGTTAAATGTCCAGACCTTATAGACTCTAGTTCGCTCTCAACAAGTTTGCCCATATTAGGATCCCTTTTGCTTCTACTTGCATCACCTGGTATTGAAGTTATAAGATCTTTCTCATATATATCTCAACCTCCCATACTTTCACCTTGAAATCAGTTCTCATGTTCTGCACTTAAGTTAGTTTCCAATCTCATCTCCCACACTGAAAGTCCCAACCACACATTCCTTTTTCTTCCTTTAGTCTTTCCCTTACCAGGATCCTTTTTATTGTGACCCCTTCTGACTTCAATCAATCTACTGCGGTCTCCTATATACATAGAGGTATCCCGGGTTTACAGGGTTTCCTCAGATTCATATCTGCCTAATTTGTTCCTCCATCTCCTCAATTTTCCGCAACTTCCCCTCTGTCACGCTAGTTCACCTCCACTTGCTCTCCACATCCATACCAACTTCACCAATTATTACTAGGCTTTCTTTTATTGACATTTAATAGTCCTGGCAGCAAGGTCCTACGAAGATAAAGAGGCATTGAACCTGTTCTAAAAGGTGACAAAGTCATGTCAATCAGTGTCAATCTTGTTGTCATACGATCACCATACATTTCCACCTTTCACGTGGAGTGATCCCTAAATTCCAGTGGCTAAGCACCACGGCCAAATTTTCGAAAATTCTCCCACATGCAGAATGTCCACGTCCTCAAAACCATCATCATCCTCGAAGGCTGGCACGGGCGTAACGCGGCTGCCGTCGTCGCGCTACAACTGGATGCTGAACACCACTACAAGTTGCATGATGAACAATCGCCAAAAGAGCGATGGCGAGCACCGACATCGTAGTCTAGCCCGACGACAACATCGCAGGTTCATCAGACACAATACCTACTGAAAGCTACCAACTTTTTCCTAAACCAACTCTCCTGACCCTTGTACAGGTCGGCTCAAGAACGGCGCATGAAAAATCGTACCACGAGTCCAGTCGACGAGATGCCCAAGCGTGCCCACGCGAAATCCAAGTCCAAAGAGGGTGCTTATGCGACCAACAACTACGTTGCTGAACAACTACGTACTAATATTGCTAACATTCGTCGCCGTAGTCAAAGTACGGTTGATTCTTGTAGTACCAGGCGCTATTCAGTCCACGCACAGTACGACTATCTGCAGACGAAGATGTCACCACCTCGCCTACCTCCTAACCAATGGACGCAATTGACTAAGTTGCAGGAGGTGAACGAATTTCTGCATGATACCCGCGGATATGGCAACACGCTTGGTTTGGAGTCGTCGAAGAATAAGAAGAATCTCGGCATTAGACGATCTGCGTCATTCCCTGATTACTCCCTCCCATCGGAGTTGTCGAAGAGCAGCGAAATTGTATTCACGTGCTGCCCGTGTCTGTACTACGGTGGACCCGATTTTCCCAAGGTGTGTGGATCTGATGAAATGGCTCAGGGCGGCTGCGGGATATCGCGATGCAAGGAGGAAGTCGAGATGAAGGCAGATATCAAGTGTTGTACAAGTGAAGTTAAACCTAACATCACTGCTGAGATACTTTCTAATGACATACGTATGGTCAACTCCACTGAGTTCCTCATTTGCGAGAACATCATGTTGCAACGTTCTCTACCACTCACCGTTTGTGAACTAAGGGCTATGATTGGCGAAATTCGTTAGTATTCTATTCATTCCTTTCAAGTTTTGTTTAGATTTGTTTTAAGATTGCTTCTACAAGACGTAGATCCTGGTCTGAAGATGCAACCTTGGTGTGTCTCTTCTATACTTTACTCTCACCCTTGACACTATCTGTTAACGCCTGTCTTTGCGATCTTTACCCTTGAACTAAGGTTTCATCGGCAGAACGTAGATCCTGATCTGAAGGTGAACCCTTGCTGTTCCTCTTCTACTCTTCACTCCCGTCCTTGGCACAATCTGCAGAGGCTTGCCTTTCTGACATTTACCCCAGCATGAAACTAACAGGGTTCATGTTCATGGTTCAGGCCAACTCTTGAGACAAATCCCTTCTTGTCCCCTCTTCTGGAGAACTCAATTCGTTAGTATTCTATTCATTCCTTTCAAGTTTTGTTTAGATTTGTTTTAAGATTGCTTCTACAGGACGTAGATCCTGGTCTGAAGATAGAACCTTGGTGTGTCTCTTCTATTCTTTACTCTCACCCTTGACACTATCTGTTAACGCCTGTCTTTGCGATCTTTACCCTTGAACTAAGGTTTCATCTGCAGAACGTAGATCCTGATCTGAAGGTGAACCCATGCTGTTCCCCTTCTACTCTTCACTCTCGTCCTTGGCACAATCTGCAGAGGCTTGCCTTTCTGACATTTACCCCAGCATGAAACTAACAGGGTTCATGTTCATGGTTCAGGCCAACTCTTGAGACAAATCCCTTCTTGTCCCCTCTTCTGGAGAACTCTTTCTGGAACTGAGCACTTCTGTCTCAGGCTTATTCAGACTTACCATTTTCTTTACACTAAATCCAGCCTAACCTAACCAAACATTTCTCCCCTAGCCATGTGTAGATTCTGTAAAGCCAACCTCCAAGACATTGCAGGAGCCATAACAGCCCACCGCAGCAATTGTGATGACTGCAACTTCTCCATGACTCCGAACACATGCAGATCAGTACCGAGAAGATCAACCGGATGTACACCAAATACGGCGCCAGCACACGACTCTCAATACTGCCAAGCCTCTATTCCCACTCGCTCGGTTGCCGTCACCTCTTTCAAAAACGACGTATTGTCATTACCGTGCAGTTGCCAACCGAGCTGCGGTGATGTCACTACAGGAAACGTCGATGATGATACTGGCGACTTTGCCCGCTCTTCCATGTTCAACAAGATGCACAAGGAGAGCGTACTCGACAAGAATAAAGTATCAATTCTTGACAACGTGGAAACGTCAAACTTCGAAGAACTATCACACGATAATAACAGTATACTCAAAAAAGAAGATAATAGGGTGGTAAAGAAGAAGGAGAGTAAGGATAGTAAGCGGAGTAAGGATAGTAGGGGTAGTAAGCGGAGTAGGGATAGTACGGGTAGTAAGCGGAGTAAGGATAGTAGGGGTGGTAAGGTTAGGAAGGGCACTAAGTATCCTAAGCATCCTAAGATAACTACCAGTACGGAACTTTCGGACAGTGGGTCAGTAAATAAAAAGGGGAAGAACGGGAAGAAAGCCAATGCAGGCAAAAAGGGGAAGAGCAAGAAGAAGGAAAAATACTAGGGCCATTTGGGAATTTTGCATTTTCTTGGTGTTCATTAATTGCAACTATTTCATCCTGCATTTAATTATTCCATCTGGATCTGGACTTTCTTAGAACGTTTCTCAGATTTGGTCATATTGTAGCGATCCTATTCGAAAATACAACAGATTTACATATCCTAAGTGTGATAGTATTGTTTAACTTTAGACCCTAGCTTTGGTTGCTAGACTGATCTATAGTTTCACATTCATTATCATCTGACCCTTGGGGTTCTAATAAAACGACCTCTTCTGTATAGGTCTCTTTTCAGCCCCTCAGTTTCCTCATGACACTAAATAGAGTCTAAAGTCGGGAAGTCAAGTTCCCATTGCTTTTGACCCCTGACTTGTCCACTATCTGCTGCTGGTGCTTTCCAGTTCTCACCTCTTCCAAGTACTTGGTTTCTATCTTCTATTATTCCCCCTCCCTCTGCTTTCTTGACTGTATTACCGACCACCTTCTCTGCTAGGAATCCCGTACAAGTTTTCCCAATGATCCTCAACCTGTCCTTCTCCCTCCTCCCCTTCTCAACTCCTGATCTGAAGGTGATCCCTTGCTGTTTCTCTTCTACACTTTACTCTCGCCCTTGACACTATCTGTTAAGGCTTACCTTTCTGACTTTTACTTCTTTAGGAAACCAACAGGGTTAATGTAAAGGAAATTCTTAGGACAAGTCATGGTTGTGGTGAATTACCTTATCCTGTACCTCCTTATCCACTCTTCTGGACTACTGTTTCTAGAACTGCGCTCAACTGTCTCAGTCTCATTTAGTCTTACCATATTCTTTACAACTACATCCAACTTAGCCGCCCCAACAGTCCGACTTCAAAGTAGTTGTCTTTCTTTGTCCATTCCTCCACTTGGTTTACTCATTCAAATATCCCCCTTCCCTCTACTCCTTCTTTTTTACTGTTGTGGGTGGGAAGGAATGAACAGCTGGGTACTCTAAACAGCTTCTTCGCCTGAGCAATCCTTCAGCCTTTGCATTGCATCTTTGTGGAACCAGTGGCTGATTAAGATATTCTTATGCCCTTAAGTAGTTTATTTGAGAGGCCCCTGTGGACCTTCCAAACCCCCTGATCGCATGGGGTCCCGTGAAAGACACCCGTGTGATTGAGGCATTAGTCAATTTCAACGCTTCAACTGTTGGGAACTCTGAACAGATTATCCGCCTGATTAATCCCTCAGCCTTCCCAGTGAACTTCGGTGAACGGCCATTGGCGGATTAAAGTATTCTGAGGCCCTCAGGTACTTTATTTGAAGGACCCTTCTAGACCTTCCAAACCCGTGGTCCCATTGGTGGTCCTGTTAAAGACCCCCTTTGTTTGCGGGTTATTTTCTTCAGAATAAACATTGTCAAATTTCTAACTGCACTTATTCCGACTATCCCTCAACGTATTAACATTCCCCTTCTCTGAAACATCTCTAGTACAACCTTACCCTCAATGAAGGGTATTTTCAAACATCTCTAGTCCGAACACCCACTACCCTAACAAAGAGAACGTAGGTTGACTACCAGGTGTATTTATTCATAACCCCCGTCTCGTAGATGGCGCCATTGGTCGTAAACGATGTGCGCTTCGTCTCACCGCCATCGTGCGTTTTTACGACGCCATGCTACGCACGCAAGCCAAGCCAGGGAGCGAGTGTCGCGACGCCAGCCGTCGCGTCGACGAAAATAAACGCGCGCTTGCTTTTACGCTGCCGCCGCCGCCGTCGAGTTACAAACGCACGCGCGTCCGATAACGACGCGCAGCCGCGACTTAAAAAGCGCGGCCACGCCGTAATTTTCCTCTCGAGCGTGTGGAAAATATTAAACGAGCAAGAAAAACACTCCTCGACGGACAAAGAGTGCCACCAACTTCCACCAGCAAACACCGTAATCTGCCACATGTGGTGGGTGCCTCACTACACGGACTTAAGCCACTTTATTTTATGCTATTATTGGCAATTGCCATCAATTATTGCCCGTAATTTCACGCCAATTAGCAGAGAATGTGTGGCGCGTGCGAGACAAATGACTTAAGCCATTGATTACAGTAGTTAGCTGGAGATAAACGTGTGTTTAAATCATCTGCAAAGTGGACTTAACTCAAAGTAATTCGATTTCTCGACAAATTCGATTATCGGCAAACTCATGTAATAGTGACTTAAGTGCTATTTACTTTTAAATATTTTATCTAGTAATGCTACGAATACTAATAAATGTGACTATACTTAAGTAAGATATTCTTAAGTGAGAAATTATAAATTTAAAAAAAGTGACTTAAGTCATGTGTGCGTTTCTTTTTTTTTTCTTCTTTTCAACCAACCTGTGATACGAAATAAAGTGATCAACACGTCAACATGTAGTAAACTACATCGCGATGTAATTGGAAGCAAGTGACTTAAGCGTGGGTGTTTCAGTGTTTTTTTGAAGAAACACTATAAAAGTGAGGTGGGAGCGGGGAGGAAATTTCGAGAAAGACAATAAATAAGATCGACGCGCACCGGCACAAAAGCGCGCTTAATATATGCGCGTCTGATGTCTATTTCTACGCGGCGCACGTCTGGCTTAAGTACTGTAGGGGCAATTGGGTATTCTCTATTTTCAATTCCATCCGCGGCGATTCGAAATTTATTGATCTATAATGAAGCGGGTGATAGACTCAAGCCATGAGTGAGTATGGGCCGTGTGTAAAAATAAACGATCCCTCGCGAGGGACTTAAGTCGCGTCGGTGGTTTCGGCAGCGCGACCTATGACGGAAAGCCGCTTCCGATACGTGGAAATAGACACGTGAGACACAAGCCACTTCCCGACGCTCACACCGTTGTAAAAACACTGCCAGTGTGAAGATAAAGTGATCAGGACCATGTAGTGCAGTGTTGTGTTTACTTGTTGGTTTAAACATGTTCGGGTCCTTCAAGTTGCCTCATCTTCGACGCAAACCAGAAGATGGCGAGCGTCCTCCCAAAACACCTACGTCATCCCCCAAGAACAAGCGTCACCTGGTGACTAGGAAACGTATAGTTACTTTTGTTTTGTTCAGATTCTTTTGTTTTGGTATATAGTTGAGACCAATAGAAGAGGACCTTCGGGTCTATAGTTAGACAGGGTTTAAACCCATTACCATTAAGCAATCTTTAATGCAGTTTGCATCTTTGATCTTTTACTGGATCCCATTCCAGATTTCTTTAAAGTGTTCTTTATTTATGTATTTATAGGCAATTCGGAGTCGGAAGCATGTCCAAGCATCGCCGCACTCCGACCCGGTTCCGTGGCATTGGCCAGCGATCAGCTGACGCCAGGCGATCGTATCCATAGCATCAATGGCATCAGCACGAGCAGGATGCGTCCTGACGAAGTCAGCAATCTTTTGGAAAACGTGGACGGAAACGCCCTGCTGGAAATTGAATACTGCCTCCCTAGTTATGGTAATACCTCATTCAGGCGTAGTTTCACGCACCTTTATTGTTGTCGCTTATTCGCAGCATCGCAGAGTTCCCTATGCGTCGCCTCCAAAGTCACTGAAGTCCAAGTGGAGAGAGTCGATGGTTCCCTAGGCATTACGCTACGTGGTGGCTTCGTTCCAGACCATCCTCACCTGAGCAGACCTTTGGTCATCACTCAGGTGCGACCCAATGGTCCGGCCTACATGACCGGGTTGATTCGTGTCGGCGATCGTCTACTCAAGGTAGACAACTACAACCTCACGAACAAAACTCTCCTAGAGGCACAGCGTATCCTCAAAGAGAGTAGTGTCCATCCGGTGTCCAGTTTGACTATAGAGTACGATGTGAGCATTATGGAGTCGGTGAAATACGCGACGGGTCCGTTGCTCGTGGAGATCGATCGGAACGCGAATGAAGATCTGGGCCTGCTGTTGAGCAACTGCTCTTGTGACTTTGCCAATAGTGACGAGATTAGCGCGGCGGGCGTGTATGTGGAGCATATCATTCCAGCGAGTACGGCGGATCGGTGCGGGGCGCTCGGGGTCGGTGATCAGTTGCTGGCCATCGACGATGTGTGTCTGGACGAGTGGCATGGTGGATTGCAAGAGGCTAGCCACTTGCTCAAGTCTGCTACTAAGATACAGATACTACCACTTCATGCCTTACAGAGGACTTATGCAAGGGGATACAATATAGGTAAGTAAACATGGCTTTAATAAGTCTCGAAAACAACATGGAACATCATGATAGAAATAGTAGACGTAAAAGGACAAGAGAAGGTAAAGGCTTACTCGGAACTAGGAAAGCCCATACTAGGAAATTGAATAAATAGCTTCTATCAGACTAGATTCCATTGATACCTGGAAAGTTCTTGCCCTTCGTTCAGATAGCCAAGCTCTATACAAGGATCTTGACATAGGTGGTAGAACTCTCTTACGAAAGGCATTGAAGTTTTGAAGAGAAGTATTGAAGAGCTTCGAAATTTGACCTGTTTACAACCGATCACCAAATGCAAAATTAGACTGTGGGGACCAGGTAGATGTAGTCTAGGTTGGGGTAGACAGCATAAGACCAGGATAAACTTTTCTATACAAATAGATTCAATTAATAAGCGCGCTCCAATTGCGACGGATTCACTTATCTCACGGCAAGTTGGCACAGACGCATAGACACGCACACACGCTTACGCATCTTGCATGAGGCGGTAATTTCGCTCAGCTAGCGTCTGGCTGGCAGCCGGCCAATAGCGATTGGGAGTCTACGAAGCGTAGCAGCGCACACTCGCTTGACGTTTTGCTCCCTTTTCGCAGCTAATTGCTACGTAAACACACAACATACGCGTATACTGCAAAGATTGATCGATCCTCCACACCCGGTACCCAAAATATTTATCTCTGTCTCTCTGTCCGTCTGCCAGGTCCGTACGGAAACAGCCCGACCGTGAGCGGCTTCAGCACACTCAACTCAAAGAGATCCCGTGGGACCCGCAACACCACCCGCAACCACCGGCACAGTTCGATTTCCAAGAGTGTTGAGGACACAGGTATGTCCTTCCAAGACGTCTACAGGTCTTAAGAGAATAGTCTAAAGAGAGGATCTGTTAAGATCATCTAACCTCAGGCTATAGTCTTATGTCTGGTATTACCTCGAACAGTTCACATTACGTTCTATGGGAACATTTCTATAGGATACATAGAGAGGTCATCACGGTCTGATCTTTCTCTTCCTATACCTGATTCACTGGTATATAGATAGCCTAGATAGATCAGATCTTGAATTACTTACGTAGACATCCTTGGGACCTAGTCTTATTTGATCTAACTTTGATGTGAATGACCAAGGTTATAGTTTATATATAGTAGATTTGGTAGATAAAACCTACTTAAGTCCAAATATCTGTCTATGTCCCGAAAATAACATATGAAATGGTTGCAGCCAGTACCTACTGCGGCTACACTACAAGTCTAGGTGTATGCCATTCAGAGACACTCAGCGTGACCCTCGTTGCGGAACGTGGCAAGGGCTATGGCCTCAGTGTAGCTGTCACTGAGCATGATGAAACGCATCCGGCCGATCTTATAGTAGCGCGCATCGCCGCCGACAGTCCGGCATTCAGGTAAGCAACATTTTACTTTAAATAAGCACGCGCGCACATTGCGAAACCCGCCCACGCCCACCAGACGGCATAAATCACACTCCTATGTCACATGCGCGACTCAATTGCCTTGTGCAGGTGCGGATGCCTGCAGAACGGTGACCGCATCGTCTCCGTAAATCACCGCGCCAATCTCACGCTGCAGGAAGTCAACGCCATCTTGGAAATGGGCTGTGAGCCAAGTCTCTCCTGCAACGCTAGCAGCATCAGCAGCGCAAGCAGCAGCACCAGCACCAGCCACTCGGGTCACCTGGCTAAACTCACGCTTCAGATTGAGTTCGATGTGGCCGACACAATTGTGCCTTCCAGCGGTATTTTCACTGTCAAATTGGCGCGCCGTGGTCCTGGCCTGGGTATCACCATCACGGCGAGCAAATCACATCCCGAGGATCCCTTCATTGTGTCCGAGATCCGACGTGGGTCGGTCGCACATCGTACCGGTACCCTTCATGCCGGGGATCGACTGCTAGCAATTGATAATCGTCCCTTGGACCATCTTACTGTCGAAAGTGCCTTTGACATTCTACAAACGTCTTCCAATGAAATCGTTACGCTAAAAGTAGAAAAGACTGAACACTCCGCTAGCTCCCAAGACTCTGTCGTCTATACCGTGGAATTACTTAGGTTGGGTGGACCACTAGGGATAACCATTGCTGGAAGTGAAGATTGTTCCGAGGCAATCACTCTCTCCAAACTAACTGAAGGTGGTTTAGCCGAGAAAACTGGAGCTCTACATGTTGGTGACCGGCTGATAGCCATCAACGGGGAACCTTTGGAACAGAAACCTCTTTCGGAAGCCATACGCCTGCTTCAAACATCCGGGGATAGAGTCCAATTAAAGATTGCCCGTAATTTAAAGACTGGTACACCATCCCCTGATGAGGCCAGATGTAATTATTCCAGCCCAGGACTGACTAGCATAGACAGTGCGGTCCACTCCTGGGACAGTAATCCCCCTGAGAGTGCTGAATCAATCTTTGATGCCCAATTACTGGGTAAAGATTTTGAAAGTGTCCTGAGTGACCCACTCTCGTATCAGGAGTCAGCCTATCAGGAGCATGTATCTACAGATCGTCTCCCACATCCACCCGGTATTCGGGAGTCCTACGTCCTGCCAGATCCCCTGACCCGGGAGTCGATATACCTTCCACGCAAGCATGACTCGCAACTGCAGTTCTATTCCGATGCCGATGATGTGTTCTGTCCGAGCCCTTTGCCCCTGCCCAACTTCAACCTAGGCCTTAAGTATGATCAATACAGTCAGTATGGTCAGTCACGAAGCAACTTCATTGAGAGTTTCCCCAGTGAGAACATGCTTGACAATGAAGTTTACCACATCACTTTATACAAGGACTCCGTCTACGATGATTATGGCTTTAGCGTTAGCGATGGCCTCTACGAGAAGGGCGTCTATATCAATCGGATACGCAAAGGTGGACCGGCGGATATGGCCGGACTACTACGACCATACGATCGGATCATACAAGTAGGTGTTTGAAACAATGATGGCGTGAATCTCAACAATGCCAAATGTGATCTGTTTTCTAGGTTAACGATACGAAAACACAGGACTTTGATTGTTGTCTGACAGTGCCACTAATCGCATCCGCTGGGGATCGCATTGACCTGGTCGTCGCCCGCAATCCGTTCATGAGCATGCATCATCATTCCGACGCCCTCAGCCGCAAGTCCAGCAGCAATACCATTACAAAAACACTCTAAGCGTGCAATGTTGATCCGTTCGTGGTTGTATTTTCTTAAACGATGCCCTAGTTAGTAATTACGTTACCTACATTATTTTCTATGATACTTTATGACGTGCGCTTTGATTTGAAGATGCCCGTGAGAATTAACAACATTTGTTTTTTTGTAACATAATTCGATGGGGCGGTCTGTTCAAATTGCTACGAGCTGACCCACAACACACTTGCAGTTAACGCGATCGGCGCACCGGGTCGCGGTATACCTTGGAAAAATTCCCAGTGGAAGGCCATGAAATGTCAAGTGTGACATAATTCGGCCATTTTTGGCAAATCGGTTTTTAGATTTTTTGTTTCAAAATTCATTGCGGCCCATAATACCAAAATCCAAATTTAGCTATTTTCTTTAAGTTATTTAAAGTCGCGTGACAGAATGGCGCTAGCGTTGTTGCAGGACACGCTGCTGGACAAGGCTCTCAAAGCTGTTGATATTAAGAAGAAAGGGTAAGTACATCAGTTGGTGGCCCAGTCCATCTGCATGTTAGCGTGTTGGGTGTTGGACGAGGCTGCATAATAACGTGACAATGTTGGGTATTTGCAGGCTTCTTGGATCATTGTGTGATCTACAATGTGTGTGCTGTAGCCCATGCGGGCCCTGCTGCTCTCCATGTTGTGGCCCCAAATGCGGTGGATGCTGCGGCCCATGCGGTCCATGCGGGCCGTGTGGTCCTTGCGGTCCATGTGGTCCTTGTGGGCCATGTGGGCCATGCGGGCCATGTGGTCCGTGTGGGCCATGCGGTCCATGCGGTGGACCCTGCTGTGGGCCGTGCGGTCCGTGTGGGCCCTGTGGTCCGTGTGGACCGTGCGGACCGTGCGGTCCTTGTGGCCCCTGTGGACCATGCGGTCCTTGCGGTCCGTGTGGGCCATGCGGCGGTCCCTGCTGCGGGCCGTGCAGTCCGTGCGGTTCGCCCTGCTGTTCGCCGTGTTGTCCGCCCTGCTGCCCGCCCTGCATGCCCTGTGGACCGACGACGTGTGGCCCGTGCAAACCCTGCTGCCCGGGAAGTTGTTGTCCGTGGTCGCCTTGCGGGCCGAATCTGGGATGTTGCGCGCCTTGCGACTACAATCCTTGCTGCCCGCCCAACAAGTGTGGTCCTTGTTGCAAACCCTGTGCGAAGCCCTGCTGTTGTTAATAGATGGCCACGCCCGGTGGACCAGTCGTCGTCAACGATCGCCCGCCTGCCCAGTGAACAGCAAAACGACTCAAACCTCTGCCAACGGAACCACCGCCACCGCCGCCGCTATGGCGGGAGTCGAACCTCGCTTCGGCCTACCAACCCCAAAAGTGCATAGCAATCAATTGACGATGATGATAAACAGACAATCCAAGTTCAGAACAAGTGACCTTCATCGCCACTACTATAGTGTTACTGCCCAACGCAATTCTTCAATAAAGCGCCTCTCAGTCATTGTCACACGCAATCAATGCATAATTACATGTGCTTCGAATATACTTAAAGAAAATACAAAAGTATAATTACAGAAAAATCTAGCAAGTTTGTGTGTTTGTTTCTAGGCGGTTCATTTGTTCGTCGATGTTTTAACAACGTACGAATGTCAAAGTGAGATTTCATATTGATTTTGGTTCATTTACGGTGTGGTACCCACGCGTCAAATTCTACGCACCTTTTCGAGAAACAAGTCTCGGATCGGTTTTTTCCTCCTAAATTTCCTGTGCAAAGCGGTGTCCTGTGATATTTAATTCAAAATGGCCGCCCCCAGCAAGTCGAAAAGTGAAAAGTGTTTAGCTGCTACATCCAGCAATAGGAAAGCAATCAGCAGTGGCATACTCTCCAGCTTGCTCGGCACCTCGAAACTCGATGAAGCCATAGGCAAATGCTCTAGCGGGATAGGGTAAGAAAAGCACCTGCCTGATTGGTGGTTCAATAACTGTGTTCAATGTGTGTGTCTGCATGTGTTTAGAGGTCTAGGTATACAAGAACTAGGCTGCTGTCACCCGCTGGCACCGTGTGGACCATGTGGTGCCTTCGGGCCAGTCTTCTGCCCATGTCAGCTGTGCTCGCCACCGATGGGCACGTGCTGTGCGGTCATTTTACAACCTAAGTGTAAGTCAACTGTGCGAGGATGTCGCATGTGTTGCACATACAGTTGTCTGCCGTGTAAGGGCTGCGACCGACCACGATGCTTGAAACAGCGGCCCTGCTGCTTCTGCTGATGTATTACTGCGGGTGTCACCGACAAAGGAAGCCTTTTGTTTCTCGCATGACATTTTCACTCAATATACAATTTGACCAGCTACATTTGTCTATTGTTTGCATTTTCCCAATAGCATATCATAGCAACAACGTTTGCTGATGTTGGCAGAATGAGCGTTCGTTCAAATTTCTAATTTGTCACACGTTCGAAGAGCGTACAAATCCCTAAATTTTCGTGTACTTTTTCTCCTCGTCGCTTTTCTCTTTGCGCCACCCACTCACACTTGCTTCTCCGCCGACGAGGCGCCTACCCCGAGTACGAGATTAAGCTGGCCACCTTTCCCGCCGCCATGTTCAGCTACCACCCTCCGGAAGGTTCGCCGCAGTACCATCGGGAAGCGTCTTGTCACCAGCGTGGCGTTCCGTACATATCGAATTCGTAAGTTGATTACAATGAGAAGGTACCGCCATAGGGTGGTCTCCTTCCTGTGTGGCGTGCGGAGCCTCCTTAGAAAGAGGCCGCCTTGAGAATAGTATGATATTCTTGAATTTGAAATAGGTACGGCAGCTGTGATGGGCGCCGCTGTTGCGAGAATCGTCACTTCGAACCGCGCGGCTGTTATGAACGTCAATGCGGAGGCGGGGAGCAACGTGCGTGTGGCGGCGATGCACGACCCTACTGCGAACTGGCGCATAACTGCTTTGAACGATTGGGCTATCCAGAAGGGAGCGGCTGCTGTGGGTATCAGTCGTCGTATAATATGGGCGGCAACAGCCACTACGCCAACGAACAGCAGCAAGCCTTTCAGCACTTGCAGCAACTGCATCAGCATGCCGCCGAGCGCGCCCAGTACATGCGCTGCCCCAATCTGGGCATGTCGGGCTGCATTGCCGCCAACGGCTGCATGAAGAGCCGTGGCCCACTAACGGGCATCTCCCTGCAGGCTATCAATTCGCCGGCACGGTTCAGCCCTCACCTCGTCTCGGCCCTGCCCTGCTCCCCATACTGCCCCAGCAAGGACTGTGGTTTCCCATGCATGCCGGGCACGCCAGGTGCACTTGGTGCCACCACGGCTCGTGCCACCTGCTGTTTGAATCCAATGTTTGGTGATTAGAAGCGACATATCTAATCGCCCCTCCCCCCCCCTCCTACCTCTCCTTTCAAAACTCGCCAACGATTTGTATAACAGACCACATTCCTTCGTTTTGTCATCACTCGAAACCAATATAATATGTACCGTTCTTGTGTCGGTCGAAAATAGTCATAGAACTATAATCGGCAACATCCAAAGTCCGACGATAGCCACGTGTATTCGAATTTCTCTCCGAAAAGAGAGAGAGAGAGTGACATCAAGCAATCGTATAAAAACAAAGCAGTCGATGCGTAACAAGTGTCACGTAACCATAAATTGTCATCGGCATATCAATAAACACTTCACATCATAATTGTTCGATCAGTCGACGTGCAACGTTCGTTTGAAAAATTTCAGTCATCTTTCGCATTTGCGTATCGCAAAAAAAACTTATAGAAAAAATGGAGGAAGTTTGCGCAGCCCGAAGCCTCGACCGTTCCGTCGATCGTTTTGAGGGTGTCATGGAGCCCATGACGCAGCTACTCAATAGCGAGTAAGTTCCTCGCCAGCACACTCCCACTTTACAGCAGTGTCCTTAAATGGTGGTCTAACATCACATCATTCAGCAAAAACAGCTCGCCGAGTACCGGCGTCCAGGAGCTGAATGGCAAATATTGGCTTGGAGGTACAACATCCAAAGCTGTGGTTCCAGTTCCCTGTCGACCGTTTCCATCGGGCATGTGCAGCTGTGGCCTACCGCGCTGTTGTCAGACAGTTCCGTACTATCAGACGCACATTTATGGGGATTTCCAAAAATTAGAGCACTTTTACCACAAGCCCGAGAACCCATATTTTCATTAGACTAACAATTTTAGCTTGATCGGCTAACTACTAAATTCGCAATAAAGAAGACATAACCTAATCTGCCGACTTTTGCGTTTTCATCTGTTAGATCTATACCACAACGCCCCATCTTGGACATCAGCACGTATGTACGACCATTAAGCTGTGGACGACCTTGCCTCAACTTTGAGGATCCACCTAAACAAAGGAGAGACTTGGATTGTCTTCCACTTGGACCTCTAACGCCCTACATGACAGTAACCAATTCGAGGCAGAGAGTAAATACCCTCGATTATCACTTCTGGTTTCAGTTCCAACAACAAGTCTACTATGCGTTAAAGCATGTCAATACTCGCTATGACAACTTCTACAACGGCTACAACATGGCGCTGGGTTATCCTAAAGTTCAGAAGTGCCCCTGCGGATATCCCTATTAACAAAAAAAAAAGAATAAAGCTCATTAACATTACATTTTACTTTTTTTTGTTTGATTTACCGAGCATCGACTGCTATGGTCATATTAGCTCTATTCAATAATTTTCAATGTAATTAGTCATATTAGAGGCTAACACTATTGATCAGAAGAATTCACTTTGATATGCATCCCCACCGAGAATCGAACCCGGGACCTCAACTATTATTTGTGTTTCTGGGTATGTTTGAAGAAATTTTACAGACGTTATATTTAATTAGGGGGACCCAATTTTAAAATATCACTCATTTTGAATTTATTGGTACCTAGTAGAAATTGTACACACTACAAACAAACGTAACAAAATAAAGCACTGAAAAAAAGTGTTCAGTAAGCTTTGTTGAATCTGCATCTGAATCAAACGCAAGGATTACAGTAGCAGCAACGGCATCCGTCGCAAGTTCCAGCATTATCCACAGGTGGTGGGCTGCAGCAGACCCGTCGCATTAGAGTGCAGTCCTCGTTGAAGCCATTGTAGAAGTTGTCGTAGCGATGGCGGATCGGGTTGGCGTGGAAGGCATCGCGCTCGGCTCTGTCGCTGCTGTGGGGAAACACTGGACTGAAACAGAAAGGCATTACTATCAGATCCCTATGATGATTTAAACTAATTTATCGTGTGAGCATCCTAACACCACTCCCTTACAGTTTCCCCCATAATAAAACGTCCGCATTCCCAAGTGGCCGGACCACCTTTTAATGGGTCACTATGACACAAGAAGAAATGATCGGGAATCTGAGAGTGATGACGGAGATAAGTCACTGGGCAGGAGCAAATGACTTCCAATTTTGTTATAACAAATTTCCTGAAGAGCCCTTTTCCGAGGCCCTCTCCTGGAATCATGTAATTTTATTTTTTGTCGATTTTATGGCAACACGTACGGATCAAAATACATTTTGCTTTGCTTGAAACAATGATGGCGCCCTTGAACCTTACATGGGAGCTCCCCCTCGAGGCACTTTGGAAATTTGTCGGAAATAAGGTGCCCCCTTTCGACCCTTAGCCTGTCATGGTCTCCGCATGACAGTAAGAAATAAGACATTACTTACTCGTCACAGAAGATAAAGTAGTTTAATAAATATCGTACACATTTTGAACATATTTGTAATTAAATTTACAATAAAAATAAACTTTACTTTTGACAACTCTGGGGCCTAGCAGTACCTTCAGTGATACCTTCAGTGCTTTCGGTAAAAAGATAACGAGTAAGTAATGTCTCAAATTTGGGGGTCCCCCCATTTCCAACGAACTATCCCGAACGGGACTCCCTCATTGCTATCAAAATTGAACCTTTCTAATCGATACTCATAGTCTCTAACCTAACTCTTTACATTGAATAACTATTGTAGAATATTCTTGACCCTAATTTAACAATATTTAACGATAATAAATAAAAACAAAATAAAAAATGGCAACTTACATCCGAATACACCGCAACATGGCTGCACCGCAGTAAAACTTACTAACAACACTACAGGAACACGTTCGTTCCGCGAAATGAAAGAATGGAAGGACACTATTGTACCATGGTAAAGTGAAATCAATACGGCGAATTTTGGATATGTGGACGCATAAAAAAGTGAAAAATATATAGACACGAGAATTTAAACGAACGTGTTCTGACGAGGTACACAAGCGGAGCATTTGTTTTCGATTCAAAATGGTTACTTCGATTTTATGGTGCCGCCCTCTAACGTACAATAGCTGAACAAATACAACTTCGAAACCTTAAAACTCCCTTCATGAGGTTCAAAAGTATTATAGAGACTTCTAAATAATTTTCTAGACTTAAAAAACGACCTTTTTAATGAAAATATTATCTTTTTCTGTTAGTAAATTTAATTTTTTGTTTATTGAAAGTTAAGATTGTTGAATGTAGATGGCGGTAGAAGCGGGCGAGTTATAACGAAATTGTCCGAAAACAACCGAACGGAAGCTATGTGCGGAGTGCAACGGGCGAACGGCACGCAGAATGCAAAATGGCGTCACGTCGTATGGATCGGTCCGCTTTCTAGAACCGCTTGCGTAGCGAGAACGAGCAATTGTAACTCGTCTTCTGTAATTTTGGGGGCCAGCTTGCACAAAATCGAATGAATTCTTATATGCACCAATCCAATCTTAAATGCAATTGCTGTACGCCACGCTGAGCAGCGGGGCGAGCAATCGCTGGCGTTGAGCGCGTGTCTGGGCGTTTCGAGAAACGCGCTCGTGAGAAAAAAAATATCTATCGGCCGGCCTCCCCGAAACCCGGTGTGCGACGAAAAGAAAGCAAGGCGAGCCACAGCAGCGGGCCCTCGCCTGAGGGCTTCGGCGGTGATCATCGCGCCTCCGGACCTGGGGCTGGTGCTCGTCGGTCTATTCGCCCTCGAAACTAAAGGAACGCGTGTGTTGTGCTCCGTACCGCGAGTGTCTAGTGCGTGAGTTTTATGTGTTGGTGCTCAGCCGTGGACGACTTCTTCGACGCATCGCACGATTCTCACCATCGACGGGTAAGTGCAATCTTCTCGCCGACCTCACCCAGCCAGCCGCCATTTCTGTCTTACGTGCGCGATGGTGTCAAATGTCAGAAAACAACTTTCAAATGACCTTGGAAAGATTTCCATCAGTTTTCACACCAAAAAAAGCTTTACACATCATATGTTATCTTCAAGATTGAATTTGATAGTTTATTTTGAGGATAGAGAAGAGTGATTTGTAGAATTCAAGTCGTAAGGTTTGGTTTTATAAGGGATTTATGCGTGTCAAGTCATCGGCAAACATAACCTCACTTTTTTCGTACTTGTGGTTTCGTGGATGAGGGAGAGCAAACGCTGGGAGATTTTTGTTTTCTATGGGTGGTTTTCGATA
The DNA here is from genome assembly GCA_027575185.1 of Mimaenictus wilsoni. Taxonomy (NCBI): domain Eukaryota; kingdom Metazoa; phylum Arthropoda; class Insecta; order Coleoptera; family Staphylinidae; genus Mimaenictus; species Mimaenictus wilsoni. The sequence continues at coordinate 18,828 of JAODAC010006019.1, forward strand.
TGTAAAGTTAAGTTATCATTAGTGAGTGGACTTTATTTATTTCACCAGACTAAGAAGTAAGTTTTCTTTGGTACAATTTAGTTGATTGCAAAAGTCGTATTTGTTTATGTTTATAGGTTATATTGCTTACAATTAGATAGGTTAAGGTTGAGTTTATATGGCTATATAGCTTTGGTTTAATTTAGTCTATATTAATTTATATGAATATTGGATAGTTGAATTTCCTACTAAATTTATTGGTTGAGTTATCGAAAAAAAGTTTATTGTTCATAAATCGTTGTAGCATGTAATTGTGCTTAAAGTTGATACAAACCATAAGTTTATGCAGTTTGGTGATGAATTTTTGTCGTTTTTTTTTTTCAGTGAGTGCTGAGCACAGTGTACTATGTGCTGGCGCTGGCCGGCGCTGACTGTGGATGAGCATGGAGAAAGTCAGCAGCAGGTATGGTGGAGGCGGCACACGCGACCGTCGCAGTAGAGATCGACGCGACAAGCGTTCAGCGCATGGAGGCGGCGGCAGCAAGCGGCACCATCGTCATCATCATCACGAGAACGGCGCCGCGTCGTCGAAGCTCGGCGGTGGAGCACCCAAGCCGTTGGTCGAGTACTCGGACGTGAGCTCGGAGGACCTCTCCGGCCCCGAGGCAGGCGAAATACAGAGCGACATCGAGTTTTCCTTCAGCGACGACGAGGAGAGTATGCGACGCAACAGCCACCATCATCGATCGTCGACGGGGCGGTTTGCCGGCGGCGGCGGTGGGATGAATGCGAGTAATGAGGAGTATTACCTACGCCAGCAACAGCATCACATGCATCGATCACGCGCGATGAAGAGCGCACCAAGTCCGTTGCCGAGCGCGAGGCGCGAACGCAAGCCGTCGGTGTCGTCGCGCTCGTCACGATCGAGCGATCTGCGCCATCGACGGAAACCACAGGAGCCGCCTGTGGTTTCGCCCGAATTTGCCCCTGATGATGACGGCGTGGATTACGAGCTCGAGCGTAAAAAGCGCAAGAAAAAGGAGAAGAAACATAAGGAAAAGAAGGCGAAGAAGCGAAAGAAGAAGAAGAACAAGCATCGGTCACGGTCGACGAGTGCGAGTTCGGATAGTGGTTCGGAGTCGGCGGCGGCGGTTGAGGTGGACGATGAGGGTGAGGAAGAGCGGAAGACGTCGCCGGCGGAGAAGGAGGCCTTATCGGACTGGGAGCCGAATGTGGATGGTGGTGGTGGAAGTAGTGCGGGTGGTATTACAGCAGAGAAGATTGCTGCTGAGTGTTCGCCGGTGTCGAACGGGTCGGATATTCCACTTTCGCCACCGCCAATTGTCGAGAAGGTGGAGTATAGTGCTCGGCCGAAGACGCCACCTCTGAGTGATTACCGACCAACGAGGGACTCACCACATACGCCGCCTATTAGTGTGACTTCATCGAGGAACTCCAAAGGGGATGATACCTTGGAGAGACATCGCGACAAGCATTACAGCCCTGTTGTGCATTCGCCGTATAGGAATCCTAGTCCTGATCACTATTCCAGGTATGTGTTTTCAACTTTTATAAGTTATTATATTAGAATTTAAATAATGAGAATTTCCTAAATTTATTAGACATTTTAATGAGAACTCTAAAGAAGAATTTCATATTCAAAAATGTTTATGAGAGTTATGTTACATGGATTCTGTTACATAAATTTTAAGATGTGATAATCACTATTTGCTAGAAGTTCAGGTTTTGAAATATTTTTATTGTTGAAACTGTCAGAGTTTCTACTATTTTGTCCATGCATGTTTTGTTCTGTAACAATTAATTGTAAAGGTATCTTGCGATTTCGGGTGTACTTAAATATATTCTCAGGGATGTCGCTGGGGATATCAGAAATTATGATAACTCTATTCGATATTTATGTAATACCTTTGAATATCGATACTTTTCAGATCCAATGATCTTATTCGTCATTTTTAAGTGTCGACACTTATATTCGATAATCTGGTAATGATTAAGAATCGACACTTCCATTGGTTATTTTGGTATCATTACTCTTAAGTTTCTTTACGTTTGATACCAAAAAGTATCAATAGTCTCTTTCAGATATTAGGTATAGATAGTTTTCAGCTCGATCCTTTCATTATTCGTTATTCTCTAATAACATTTCGAATGCATGTGCATCTGATCTTCAATAATTAGTAGCAAAAACTAATTTAATCCAGGGATGAGCAAACCATGACCCTTCGAACATATTTGTGCTACCCGCAGAAGCTAGCCCTTCCTCACAACATTTTTTGTAAATAAAATTTGCGTACGTACGTGTGCTGTGTGTTAAATATTAGTTACGTGGTTCAACATATTGACCCGTTGATAAAAACAGGTTGTTCGCCCCTGATATAATCAAACGAAAGTGATGATACCTTTTTAATATCGAAATTTAAACTATACATGTTTTTTAAATTTTGATAAGAGAAGACACCATGAATGTTTCTCGGTACTTTTAATGCCTATGTGTATCGATACTTATTCAAATTTTGACACTACCGATATTAAAAAGTACCGATACCCTCTGTAATTCTCCGAAAAATTCCATATTTCAGAATTAGGTACTAATATTATTTTCAAATCTTACTCCAAATAGGGTACTAAATCATATACTATATAAACTTTTAAGATCCGCTACGAGCTCACATAATACCGAAATGGATCAAGTAAACTCAAACAAGAAGATACCAAGAAGTATCTATACTTTGATATCATTTTTAAGTTCCTCTGCCAAAATTACCAACACTTTCAATTTCGATATTTTCATTCTCCTGTGCTATCTATTATCAGTTTATGTTGTTTAAATGTGATTTAAAAAAATTATATATACACTTTCAGATCATTATCACCTGGTCGAAGAAGAAAGGAATCCCATTCATCGCACAAACACCAACATCAAAGTCGTGGCAACTATCGGAAGGAGCGCGACAAGGTGAAGCGACGCATCAGTCGTTCGCCACACCGTCGTGGTGGGCGGCCCTCACGCTCGCCTACCGACGGAAGCTATAGTCGAAAACCGAGCTATAGCCGCTCCCCGGTGCGTTCCAGTAAACGACTGCGTTCGCGTAGCCCTCGTGATCGTCAACGCGATCGCGAACGTACCCCTCCGGTGCGCAACCGTCATGCACCACCACCATCATCATCGGCGTCGGCGGAGAAGCGCAGCCCGTCACCCCATTCCATACGCTCCTCGCAGCTGAAGAACAAGATCACCGACACGAGCCTCTTTGCCGAGCTTGTGAAGGACAAACACAAGCGTGCGCTTGAGCTGAAGAAGCTGGAGCAGAAGTTGGAGTCGAAGCCGGAGGAGATTGTGAATCATGTAGTGCCTGCCGGGAATAGTGTGAACACTCCTGGTGGTGGTAATTCGACGAATAGTGCGACGAATGCGAATAATTTGACGCCTGTGGCGGTGGTGGAGATAATCGACGATGTGGATTCATCGCGGGTGGATAATGTCGAAGCGGTGCCGATGGATATTGATAATATTCCGATTCCGGCGGAGGAGAGTGCGATTGAGATGGGTGTGCCGGCGGCGCGAGTCAATGATATTTCGTTGCCGAGTAATAACGGTACGGCGACTGGGAATGGCTTTGAGACGAGTGCGACGTTGCCGCCGCTTCCGATGACTGGTGCACCACAACCTCCACAGCCGGTGAAGATGATTATTCATACGAAGGAGTTGCCAGCGCAGCAGGTACGCAAAGGGCGGAGCATTACGAAGTTGCCAATGCCACCAGGGATGAAGGCTCAGGATCTGGAGGCGATTGAGTCACCACCGAGTCGGACGCCTAGTCCTCCGGCGAAACCTAAAACTCCTCCGAAGAAGGGGATTATGAATTTACCTATGCCACCAGGTATTTATTTTATACTTTTGTTCAGTTTAAGTATCGAAATCTCGATACTAAAGAACATTATTTGTTTCAAGATCGAAAAGTATCGACACTTTTAAGTCACCATACTTTCATTGCTAACTGTGCTAAACTTTTTCGTATTATTGGCGTTGCAGTAGTGGCGACGGGCGCGGAGGACCTCAGCGGCGACGAGGACACGTCGACACCACCACGTGATGCTTGCGGTAAGGAAAGGCGTGGGCCGAAACCCAAACTGCGCCGTCCGAAAATCCTCAAGCGACGCGGTTCGCGCTCTCTGCAGGCGATTACGCGGCCCGACTGGGGCGAGCGCTGCGTGGACGTCTTTGAGATGATCAACCAGATTGGCGAGGGCACCTACGGTCAAGTATACAAAGCGCGTGATGTTCAAGCGGATATTCTCGTCGCGTTGAAGAAGGTGCGCTTGGAGAACGAAAAAGAGGGCTTTCCGATTACAGCCGTGCGTGAAATCAAGATCATTAGCCAGCTGAACCACAAGAATATTGTGAATCTGAGGGAGATTGTGACTGACAAACAGGACGCTGTTGATTTTAGAAAGGTATATTTGCTTTAATCTTAAATGTAAATAGATGAGGATGATTTAAGGATGTTTTATTTTGATATTAGGACAAAGGCTCGTTTTATCTCGTCTTCGAATACATGGACCACGATCTGATGGGCCTGCTGGAGTCTGGCATGGTGGACTTCAACGAGCTGAACAATGCGTGCATCATGCGCCAGCTGCTGGATGGATTGAATTATTGCCATAAGAAGAACTTCTTACATAGGGATATTAAGTGTAGTAATATATTAATGAACAACAAGTAAGTGCATCCTCCTATAACATATACCTGGTTCTGACAGCTGATTTTTATTTATTACAGAGGCGAGGTGAAGTTGGCTGATTTTGGTCTGGCGCGTCTCTACAACGCCGAAGATCGCCAACGGCCGTATACGAATAAAGTCATCACGTTATGGTATCGTCCACCGGAGTTGCTGCTCGGTGAGGAGCGCTACGGCCCATCGATCGACGTGTGGTCATGTGGTTGCATTTTAGGAGAGTTATTTTCGAAAAAACCTTTGTTCCAAGTAAGGACTTTTTGATACTATAACTGAAACCTATCCTTATAGGAATAAAGTATTTCTTAATACACTAACGAAATTGATGAATGAATTACAGGCGAACACCGAAATGATGCTATTAGAAACAATTTCGAGACTGTGCGGCACGCCAACGCCGGCAGTCTGGCCCACCGTGATAAAACTCCCACTATTCCACACACTCAAGCCGAAGAAGCTGCACCGACGGCGGTTGCGCGAAGATTTCATGATGATGCCTTCGGCGGCGCTGGACCTCCTCGATCGCATGCTGGAGCTGGATCCGGACAAGCGCATCACCGCCGAGGATGCACTCAAATCGGACTGGCTGAAGAATATCAATCCAGAAAGGTATGTAATCTTCACCTTTTTTGTTCGTACTTTTCTATTATCGAATGTAGAAAGTTGACGAATGATAACTGAAAAATGCCATTATTTCATTTAGAATATCTGCACCGGAACTACCCACATGGCAAGACTGCCACGAGCTGTGGAGTAAGAAGCGGAAGAAGCAGATGCGCGACCAGGAGGCGATGACCAACAACCAGCCATCAGGCGGAGGCGGTGGACGTGCCGCTCTTCTACCCAAGCCCGGCCCGTTCCAGAAGCTCGACGACGGCAACGAATTCGGCGGGTATGTCTCACACGCCACTGTCCCGTCCGTCTCACAGTTTATGACTTATTTATGATTTTGGTTTCGTTTTCATTCTTCGTTTGTTTTTCTTTTTTTGTTTCAAGACGATGAAATCGGAACGCATTGTGCGCGCATCCAAACACCCCTTCTCTCTCCCCCCCCCACAAAAATCGTGATTTAGTTTTTGTGCCCAAGTCGGACGAATATTGTTATACGCCATCGCGCACGAAGTGAAGATTGCATATAGTGAGATAATGGACGCATCCGCAAATATGAACCAAAGTGAAATGTGAATACAGCGCATGAGTGTAGCCAGATGCGCGTGCGCCGGACGAATACGCATGCGTGATGTATAGTGTGGAACACCAGGAAGTGACGGACAGTCTAGCCGCATTTTCTAGTTAATTAATTGTGAAATATTGCTTAATTAATAGGACGAATTGTTTTCATATTTTTGATTGATTGGGATATTTACGCGTTGTACATAGTCGGTGGGGAGGAGGGGGTCGCCTATTCGATCGGGAGTACAACTGGGGTCACTACAGTGGGAGGAGCCAGATGGATATCGACATGGCGCATGCGTGACGATCGCGAAATTTTCTTTATTTTCTAGGATTAACAAAGTCGATTTGTTTGATTATGCATAGTTTGATTATGTACATACCGATTGATTTTCTTTCGATTCTCCTTTTTTCTTCCTTTTGCAAAAACAAACACAACAAAACGAAATACTACCAGAAATGTGTAAATAAAAATGGGATTCTTTATTGACCAGTGGCGATTTTGTTTTTGTCTCTCTTTGTTGTGCTGCACTTGTTTGGGTGTTTGGCTATATGCCATGCTGCAGTTCGTCGAAGAGTTTGAAGATGGAGGCGTATGATACGGCCGTTTTAAGCTATGCACTCGCAACGGCTGCGTCGAAGATGAAACCTGGATTGTTGGGAATTGCTCCCAATATTCCGGGGCCGCGGGGTGCTTCTGCTGTTGTTGCTCCCGCAGGAGGAGGTGGTGGTACTGGGAACCTTGTGGAGGAGTCCCTCACGCCTCCGGCACCACGTCGAGAGAGTGGGAATGCTGAAGGTCGACCCAATCAGGACGCATTGCTGAAGATGCTCACCGGGTTGGAGACGTCGTTTTTGAATCGTGTGCCTGTTCAACTGCCGCAGATGTTGGATATGTGTTCGTTAAAACAGGTTAGTTTATAAACAAAAATTTCCTTTTATTCTATATGTAGGTTAATTATTCATATCTTAGGTTAATATGTATTTATTTCTTATTTCAATTATTTCAGCTTTATTCAAATATTTTTCAATTGATTAGGTGAAGAATATATTTTACATCCGCTCGGGGCATATAGGCCAAATTTGTTGGCAGTTTTTGAGGTTATTTAGTGTATTTTGTAGTTATATATTGTATAACCTATAAGATGGAACTGATATTTATGTTTGGTTATGTTCACAGTTGGATACCCAAATCATTGTCCTCCTGGATGGACTGCAGTGTGAATTGCGACAGATCTGCAAGGCCCATCCTGGGAAACCGTACTTTCTCGTCCTTAGTGATAGTAAGTTCCTTTTTTATTATGAACAGAATATGAAATTTTCAAAAATTAAAGCTACAGTCAGGTACTAGAATTTTGAAAGATATTATGGTGAAAATCCTAGAACGCATTACCGGATAGTTTCCGAGCAAATAATTGTTAAACATTTATTTCGACCGTTTGCGACATTTTACACTGTTCTGAGCATATAGGCTCCGCCCTAACGCCCTATACCCTTCGGTATACGGTAATCTCGTTAACACTAATTATTTCTATGTATGCACTACACGTTCAAAAATGTTCATTTAATTTTGTGGCGGACAATTGAGACACTCTCTTTGTCAGTCTTGTCATCAGTCCTTAAAAACTACCGAATCAGATTTCAAGGTTCGGCAACTTTTTGCGCTGTGGATCAATATCAACAATACAATTTTGACCATCGTCACACCTAAGTGGCACTCACTAGGGTGGGTCACTCACTGACCCCCGGGTCACAGGTTCCAGACTGGTTTAGTCTATTATAAATGTCATAATCTGCAGGTTTTGTGATTTAACTCCGAGATAATGCTTTCAAACAATAAAATCTAGAAAATTATTTTAAAACTTATAAACTGACAATAAAACAAAACTAACAATAAAACAGTTATTACCACCAATTCGAATCGTGCGTCGAATTATGCAACTTAATAAAAGTAATGTAATTCCTTTTTTTAAGGTGATGATACACAAATATCAGGCTTACTCAAAAAGGACCAAGTGATTAGGATACTCTCCGAGCTATACAACAAATTCAACATGACCGACACGGCGAACTTCTTGCGCTCTTACCTCGTGTCTTCGTAGTGAAAAACATTATACCCGAATTCAATATAAATGGCCGATAATACACAACTGAACAAACAGATTGTTTATAAGAGACGTAAATTATTACAAACAAATGAGGGTTATTGTAAATACGTATTGAATTTAGCTATATTGAACGACAGTCGGCAGAGTTTAAACAAAAAGAGGTATAAACAAATTTAGGCGTTTTCTAAACAAGTTTTGTTTTTTCAATTCTAGCTTATATCTTTTTGTACTGACCACTACATCCGGGGATAAACATGTATAAAAATGAACAGGAATGCTGAATAAAAAATGTTTATTGGATATTTCTTTAATTTTAACAACTTTCAAGTAGTACTAATTTCAGGTGGTACGCTTGTTTGTTTTTGACAGATGACATTATATATATATTTCTAGGGATATTTAATTGTAACTAACTTTATGTTGGTAGCCTGAGGCAAACACGAGACGCATGCGCGAAATGCGTGAGGTCAGTATCAGCTGTCATTGCGACGGCGGCCTGTGTTTCATCGCTGTGGGAGTGCTCGCGATCGGCTGCATCGCTAGGTAACCGCGTTTGCTGCTTAAATTGAGCGCGCCCAGATCGCGATCTGGACCACAGTGTGTAAAATTCTACGCCTGAACGTGTGAACTTTGGTTACAAGTGCGAACAGTTAAATGTTTTACATCTATCAACATTATGTGTCGTTTGTAAGTGTGTGTGAACGTAAGCGACACTCGAAAAATCTCGTGTGAATCTTGGCGGATAAACGTGTGCACCAACATTGTAGGATTACCCGGGGTTGTTGAGGATGAAATGTCCGACAGTAAGTCATCTTTTGTTACAGTTGACTTTATAATGCGAGAAAGTTGCATGCAAATTTTCTACAGCTGCATTTGGCTGTCTGCGTATGTGTGTATGGTCTTTAACTGGTTTTAATTGTGTATGACATAATACTCGATTCGCATGTGGGCTGCAAATTTTTACTGCTTTCTCTCATTTTTACATTGCTTAAATGCATTTTTAATGTTTTAAAATTTTCAGACATTATTAACGCCTTATATTTTAATATATTTTATTTATGGTTTTGCTTGGCATGTGAGTCTTATGTGTCCTTTTTTGGAATGTTTTAGTGTGCGAGAAATTCGTTGATGGTCGTCCAGCGCATGCAAGCAAGGCCGTTATGAGAGCATGATTCGCGTGCGGAGCGTGGCTGCAATTGGGGGAGATTATTGAGCCTTGCGAGTCATTGACGCGAATAACGATTCATTGAGCTTGGTCGCTTGTGGAGGGGAGGAAGTGGCCGTGGTTTTGGCGGTTTTGTGTGCAATTGTGCAAAATTGGTGCATTCGTTGCTTGGAAGGAACGAAAATTATTTACTCTCAACTGGTTGTCAATCTACGAGGGTGGCGACTTCGTACGAATACACTCGACGACAGTCGAGTGGTTTGGCGGTGGGTAATTTAGGTTGGTATTACTGGTATTTTTAAAATATTATTTTCAATGTTCAGCGGTTTGAATTTAAAGAAGTTGATCTTTTGACCCTGGTATTCATTTGTTTCGAAGTCGTTTGAATGTGTCAAAGATCGAATAATTTAGGGGTACTTGGATGTTGTTTTTAACATTTCATAATTTATGTAAGCATATTTTGAATCATATTACGTTATATGATTCAAAATATCCTTTCTTAAATTAATTTTGCTCAAGCAAACTGATTATGCAGAATGATTAGGTTGGCAACACTGTTTTAAAACTAAAAACAATTGTCAATCCCCAGGGGAGGCGTGTTTGAACGAATATAATTAGCGGTTAAGTTGGTATCACTGATTTTTGAACATGATCAATATATACAATCAAAATTCAAAAAATCTATTATCATTGTCTGCTTGCACTATGAACAGTCTTACACTCATTTATATAACTCCTTTGTTATTTATAAACAACTTCAATGAATGTTCCATTACGAAATTTCTGGTTAGAGTAACTAATAATTTGTATGTTGGTAATAATGTTTTAAGAACTAAAAACAAGTGTTATTAGTTGGTTGTCTGCGTTTAATCATTGACAAGGGACGTGCACGCTCTGACCCCATTCAATATGAATCAATATTTGCGTAAAGTTTTGCCATTTCATAAATTAAAAAAAAATGTTGGCAAAACATGAACTCGCAATCCTAAAGAGCCAGTAGGGTTGCGCGCTAACGATTACGCCATGAAGACGGCACTGTGAATGTTAATTCAAACTTAACTAAACTTTGATTTTTTTGGCAAACGGCTCAAAAGTGCGAAAAGTCCAATTAATAGAAACTATTTCATTATAAGAACTACATGTATAAAAACTTTCCGCCGGTCAATGCGTGAACGTCCCTTGTAAGACATACACATTTAAGTTATTTTATTATTTTAAAATGTTATAAATAACTTTAATTATCTATCTCTAAATACTGGAATTTATAACGATTTATAAGTCTTAACGGTTTCGTTAAGGCTTATTTTTATCACGTCGTTTTAAGTCGCAGTTTACTTGACTTTACCTACTTTATCATCACTTTTCTTGTTGCCAAGTTCAAGATAACTTTGCAAGATAAGCATATTTATTATGATAATAAATATCTACATGCGGATTCTAGGTTAATGAGGAGGTATACAGATAACTGTGGGAGTTTTTTTTTGTTTGTTTAATTTTACCGAGCATCGACTGCTATGGTCATTAGATCTATTCAATTCTTTTTCAATGTAATTAGTCATATTGGAGGCTAACACTATTGATAAGAAGAAGAATTCACTTTAATATGCATCCCCAGTTTAATTACGTTTTAATACAACTATATTTTACACGGAGAGTGTCTCAATTGTCCAACGGAATTGACTGACAATATTGTACGTGTGGTACATATTTAGAAAATTTGTGTTTTCGGAATTTATCGCCGTTTTGGGCCGTTTGCCGAAAAAAAAGTCAAAGTTTGGCCATAAGATATGTATATTGCTTTAAAAGTCATTTTCATCATATCTGCTTCGAGGCGTAGTCGCCAGCACCGTTGCCTGTGAATGTAAGGATCGTTTTTTGGAGTGCAATTTTCGTCTACTAACTTTTTTTTTATTTTATAAAAGTATATTTAACAAATAATTATTTGCACATTGCATATTTTATAAAAGCTTTATTTGCAACCAAATTTTGATTTGTATGTTTTGGCAAACGGCGCAAAACAACCAGAAATCCCGTTAACACATTTTTTTGATTT
>JAODAC010006039.1:0-30882 GCA_027575185.1 Mimaenictus wilsoni
TAAAACAATATTTGCTATTACTGATAAAGTGATGTAATTATGTGTTCAAAATAATTGGTTAAAGGTACAGGAAAACAGAATTAGTGTAACATGGGTTGCATTTGTTAAGTGGTCGTATTTTGGCTTATTCAGTGAAATCTATAGGTAATCAACTTAAATTTTGATCAAGGCTCTCTTTAAAAATTATCTATCTACTACACCCAACTTTCATGACTTGTAAGTTCGCATCTAAGTAATTAATCGAAGAAATGTTCCAGCCAGTTTGTGGCAAATTTCATCCTGAATTAATTAGTGTATGATTTATACAGCTAATAAAAAGGGAAATATGAATAAAAATAGAAATTTTAGGTCTAGTCATTTTTTGGAGACTTCTTTTTCTTCTAAGTTATTACCTAATAAAGTGTTTAAAAATCATTAGTAAAAGATATGAATAACAATTTTTAAAAAATCGAATAACACATAGTCGTAGATAATAAACAATGACCCATTAAAAAGAGAAACCTGCATGTAAAAAGATATAAAACAATATTTGCGATTACTGATAAAGTGATGTAATTATGTGTTCAAAATAATTGGTTAAAGGTACAGGAAAGCATAATTAGTGTAACTTGGGTTGCCTTTGTCAAGTGGTCGTATTTTGACTTATTCAGTGAAATCTATAAATAAATTAAATTTTGATCAAGGCTCTCTTTTAAAATTATCTACCTACTACACCCAACTTTCATGACTTGTAAGTTCGCTTCTAAGTAATTAATCGAAGAAATGTTTCAGCCAGTTTGTGGCAATTTTCATCCTGAATCGATTAGTGTATGATTTATACAGCTAATAAAAAGGGAAATATGAATAAAAATAGAATTTTTAGGACTAGTCATTTTTTGGAGACTTCTTTTTCTTCTAAGTTATTATCTAATAGTGTTTAAAAAATCATTAGTAAAAGGTGTGAATAACCATTTTTAAAAAATCGAATGACACATAGTCGTAGATAATAAACAATGACCCATTAAAAAGAAAAACCTGCGCGTAAAAAGATATAAAACAATATTTGCTATTACTGATAAAGTTATACGATGTCACACTCAATTCTTAAAAGAACGTGACTCACTTTTTTAAGAGACTATTAAAAAGATTTCGGTTAACAAAAACCCACGCACAGCGAAGAAGTTTCGGGACGTTGGCCAAAAATGGTGTGTTGAACCTGCTTCTTTAATTTTTTGGACAAACAAACAAATCATAACCAAAATTGCAGTGTTGACTGATGATGGCGATGCAAGCAAAACACATATTTACAGTTTGTAAAGCTTAATAACGTGTATGTGTTTAAATTTAGCAATTTATATATTTCCCCACAAAGGTACGTGAATTGACTTCTAATTTACACTGCAAAACAATTTTTTAAACTTTTTACGTATTTAGTGTCTTTTACGTCTTTGAAATCACTGAAAAAAACATTTTCGTAAACTTTAACAATAGCTTTTTAAAGTTTAAAGTTTGGAAGTTTAAAAATGAGTTACAATTTCAAATTTTCATCGTAATAGTTAACAATTTTGTTAAATAATATCAAATAAACACTTAAAGAAGCATTAGAAATTACTCTTGGTATTTTTAGAGTTTTGGTTTAATTTTAATCGGAATTTATTCGCGGAAATTGGGAAAACTTGTGGATCTCGTGCGTGAAGCCCAGATTATTTGTCGAAATTTTGCCGAACCATGTTTCGTACTATAAATAAATCTATGTGGTTTTTGTTCAAAGTTATTTCATGGCATATAAATGGATTTTATTTGAATGTTGTTCGATAGAACATAGTTTGTAATACTATTTAGATTGGAATTTTTGTTTAATTGAAATTTATTGGTTTTTATAGAGAAAATGTTGAATAGTTTTTGACCAGAAACTTTTTACTTTCAAATAAATGAGTTTTATTTGTTTATAAAACTTTAAATTGTACTGATCTGGTGTAATTATGTGTTCAAAATAATTGGTTAAAGGTACAGGAAAGCAGAATTAGTGTAACTTGGGTTGCTTTTGTCAAGTGGTATTTCGGCTTATTCAGTGAAACCTATAGATAATTATCTTAAATTTTGATCAAAGCTCTCTTTTAAAATTATCTACCGACTTATAAGTTTGCTTCTAAGTAATTAATCGAAGAAATGTTCCAGCCAGTTTGTGGCAAATTTCATCCTGAATCGATTAGTGTATGATTTATACAACTAATAAAAAGGGAAATATGAATAAAAATAGAATTTTTGGGACTAGTCATTTTTAGGAGACTTCCGATTTCAACGTTATTAAAGTCAACTTCAACGTCTTTTAGCTTCACTTCTAATTGTAAGTAATTTTATCGAAAAACTATTTCATCAGTTTATAGTAAATCTAATTCTGCATCGATCAGTGTTAGATTTCCACGTATGGGAAAATGGAAAGTATGAATAAAATTGAAATTTTAACCCTGGAGATCCCGGATGTCCGCCATAGTAAAGAAGAAAAAGAAGAAGGACCTCTCGAACAGTTTGTGGCAAATATCATTCTGATTCGATAGATGCATAAGGCTATGAATAAGGAATATGAGAAAAATTGTAATTTCAGAAACACATCTTTTTTTGAAACGTCCATTTTGTACAAGTTTGAAATACACAATTTTTATGTAATTATACTGTCTATATCTAAATATTGAAGTGAAAAGTAGTTCTATGAGAAACTAAACATCCAAAATTTACTACTTAATGATTAAAATTACTTTAAGGTGTATTATTTTCGAAATATCTTTAAATTAAAGTGAAAGAAACTCCAACAATCCAACAAATCGTAAACAAAAGAAAAGAAAGTCCAAATCGTCACATTACAATAACAAACTCATTGTTCTCGTGAAAATTACGCCTTATTTAAAAAGGTAGGTAAATAATGCTTTCTCATTCACAAACTACGTCATATTAAATTTCATTTGTAAGTGAGACTATAAAATTGTATCGCAATAAACTTGTGCAAAAATTTCTTTTTTTGCGTTTTTATTCCGCCTTCTCCTTTCTACATATTAAACCTAATAAAACATAATAAACCGTAATAAATGCACGTGTATTAATCTAGATTATGTTGTTTAACCGATGATTAATAATTCACGATCACTCACAGACAGCGTGTCTCATAATTTAAAAAAATCATAATTTCAATATGCAAATTGCGTCACGATTGATAACGAAACGGTCGAATGGTTGAATGGTGATGAACACAAATATTTGTTTCTATGTCACATGTCATATTACATAGCATTTGCACAATTTGACGAAATTTATCAACGTTAATCTTGGCGGATGTCTGGGAATCTGCCAGTTTCAAGTGCTAAGTTTCATGTTGAGCATGGCACAAAATTGACACCGACCGGATTTTGGCGTACAAAAATGTACCACCTTATTATCTAAGAGTTCATCGGTTTAATTTCAATTTAATCAGTTTTTAATGATGATTTAATTACAAATTTCAATAGATTCTTGACTTTTCCTGTAAAGGGGAACTTGATTTTAATCATTACAAAAACAGTAGCAATCATTTTTTTTGTTTGTGTAATCATGATTTCATTATTTTAAATCATTTTTCTTATAAAATATTAAAATTGGAAAAACCAGACCGATTTTTTTGGAATCAACTTCAACGAGTTATAACATCACTGCTATATAGTTACATCGGATAACTTTTACACGAGTTTGTGGCAAATTTAATTCTGAATCGATCCGTGTATGATTTGTTCACATTGGAAGAAGAAATGTATAAATAAAAGTGTAATTTTTAGTACAAATCAGTTTAAGTGATTTTTCTGGCCGCAAAAAACTTTCGGTACAATTAGATTCAACTTTAATGACTTAAAACATCGTTTCTACGCAATTAATCAAAAATACTGTTTCACTAGTGTATGGACAATTTCATCCTGCATCGATTGGTATATGTTTAAAAAGTATAGGATTAAGGTAAATAGGAGAAAATAATATATAAATAATATTTAGGGCACCTTACACTTACAATCTCGAAATTTTAGACCCAACTTCAAGGAATTATACCAGCACATCTAAGTAATTTATCAAATAACTATTCCGACAGGTGTATGGAAAATTTAATTCTGAATTGATCAGTGTATGATGTGTATGCATGGGATTATGAAAAGTACAAATAAACGTACAATCTTTAGGACAAGTCATTTCAAGTCATTTTCCTGACGCCGTAAATATCGATATAATTAGACTCAACTTTACGGATATATAATTTCGGTTCTATCCAATTATTTGAAGAACTATATCATCAGTTTATGGACAATTTCATCCTGAATCGATTGGTGTATGATTTGTTCTTCTAGAAATGAGAAAAATATGAAAAAACCAATTTCGTGTGCAAAATTCCACTTTATTGTGGTTGGTTAAATATTATCTCCGATTGAATTTTGTGCTCATTAAAAATGTCATTATCAAAGATTTCATCGGCTTAATTTCAAGTTAATCAGGTTTTAATGATGATTTAATTACAAATTTCAATACCTGCTTGACTTTTTCTGTAAAGGGGAACTTCCGAAATGATTTTAATCATTGTAAAAGCAGCAGAACTGATTTCTTTTGTCTCTTTAATCTTCATTTGATTATTTTAAACCAATTTGCCTATAAAATGTTAAATTTCAAAACCCAGACCGAATAATTTCTAAGGAAAATTCAAGTTAAACTTGTCAATGCCAAGAAAAAAGTAATTTCTAACGAAAAATGCCTATTCCAACGAATTTTTTTGTTTATAAAAACTTAAAATGAACATTTTTCATTCATGAATCCATAAAAATAGTAAATTTATTACTTTTTTCCATTCAAAGAAAGTAGACATCAGACATTAGGGCGTTAAAAGACGAAAATTGTTTACAATAATAGCAGATTCCCTTTATCTGATTATTGTAAACAAATTTCGAGAAGCATGTCTATTGTAATATTTAAGTTACTAAGAGATGTTGCATCTGACAATGAATAAACATCCTGTCTCTTCGCCTGGATTTTCCCCACTTTTCTACTACTGATGAAAGAATTAGTGTTGTTTTTCCAGTCTGCGTCTTGCGTAAATTCAGAAATGTATAAGGAATTTATCCTTCTGGAATGCATTGAGCAATTGAATATCGAATACAACAGTTTTGTACTTTTTGTGTAAACTTTTTCAACTTCTACGCTGTTTGGCACAGTTTTTTGGCAGTTTAACCTACTATAATGACGCATATTTTAATTATATTAGTTGTAGATGAGTAGAAAGACAAATTGACGTATTTTGCTGTTGTTTTCGCATGCGTTTTTGCTTTTTAATGCAGGAACAAGGAATTGTCTAATCAAAAATAGATTTTAGATCAACGAATTCTTATGGAAAATGGTAACGCTAATGGAATTGACTAAATATTTCTCAATGCGGAAAGCAGAAAAAAAAACATACAGTAAACACTCTAAATATCTGCCAAAGAAGTTGCCAAAAAATCAGAGAGAATAATGGCCTTTTCTTTTGCGTTTTCTGTGGTTATTTTTATTTTTTCTACGATTTGGTCATGAATACTCTCTCTATTTGCCCCAATGTTTACTCGTTTTGCCAAGTGTTTACCCATAACCTAGCCAAAAAGTGCAACGTTTTGCGGCGTACATGCACAATTTATTAATCCTGTCGAAAATCACGCGATACATATTTCCTACTTTTATCATCTTCCTACGAACTATACAATTTTAATTTCTTGATTTACCAAGGAAGATTTTGACAATCTTATTAATTGTAATTCATTTTATTTATTAATTTAACCATTGAGTAAACTACAAAATTTTCCAGCAATTTTATCAGCAGAATATGACAACAACCATCAATTACTTTAATCTTCCACTGTATATATTATTTATCAGAATTTACTCTCAGTAAATTTCTCTTGAAAAACATCCTTTAATTAAAGTGAATCATTATCGACAAACAAAATACTTCCTTCTTATTTAAAAGGTCACATAATTTTCAATAATATCCGAACAAAAATTATATAAATAATAAATTCGAATATTCACGAATATGAATATGCATAAAACATTAAAAAAATGTACAAGGTTTTTTTCCATTGTCTCTTGTGATATAGGGAAAATTAAAATTTTCTAAAAATCAGCCAAAATTTATTACCAACATCTGAAATATTACCATTATTTTGTAATATTACCTAAGTCACGTAAAACAATGAATCCGGAACACTTTCCGTTGGAGATACTTTGAGAGAGATCGGGGTCCATAACCTGTTAGGAGCTATTGACCTATTTTCATTAAAGATTCCAAATTATCGCAATAAAATTATTTGGCATCCTTCATAATGTAAATAAAATACCTATTGTGTTGATTAACTTGATTGAACTAACGAAACGCCGTCAGTTTACAACATTTTTCATCATTTTTAGAAGTATAAGCGTAAAATTAAAGATTAAGGCTGTAAAACATAAAATTTGCATAAATACAACAAATCGCCATAAAGAAAAGCATTATTGTCATATAATAATAACTTTTACCTATTTTCTAGTCATATTCGTAAATATTTCTAGAAAAATGAGTCAACTTTATTTCCCTGTAAAACATCGGTATCGTTGAAAACTCACCACTGTAATATGTACACTGTATCCGTGTTAATTACAACCGACAATTGTTGGCAATGTCGTCGTGTCGTTGCGTAGCGTCGTGTAACGTTAAATAAAATGTGTCATGCTAATTATGTGATAAATTTATTGTTTTAGGTGGCAGAAGTTATGTCTTACAATTTGCGGATAAGCCGCACTTATGAGATCCAGCCATAGATCAAAAAAATTAAAAAAATAAATAAATCTAAAAGGGTAAGATCAAAAAGGATAATTATAAAAAAAGCCTATCTTTCAAATTGAAATAATGGACATATTATGAAAAAAACAACATTTAAAACCGGATTGTTAGTTTCTGAGCTATATGCCGCCTAACTTCGGCTCGTATTCACCTGTATAGTCTAGTGTACGGATAGAAGTTTTACTTTAAAACGACAGAACGTCAAAAACAAAACGAGTTAAAAGACTTTTTCAAAGAAAAAACTAAAAAGTTGTATCATTTCGTACTCAAAGCGGTTCAATTGCCAAGAATTAATCACAAACATCTTGATGATGATCCATTATAGCCTGGAACTTTGATCAACAGTACTTGGAAGTGTTTGATCTAGTTTGACCTACCTCAAAATGAAGTTTGGAAACACTTTGTGTAAACGTGCACTTATGCAACGCAATATATTTATTGCAAGATAACGAACACACTTTGTGTCTATAGTAAACTTTGCGATGCATAATTAATAGTCTTACTCATCGCTTTTAAAGTTCAATATTTAAATATTTACTCGAGGTATAATCACAATCAGTTGTGATTGTGCCAATACGCAATAATTAGTGGAGGTAAATAGGTATTTGATAAAATATAACTGCAATTTGTCAAAATTTAAACGTTTTTTTGCTTGAATATTGTAGACTTTTGACTTTTTATTGTTAGGCATGCTATATTTGGTCACAAGGTATAATAAATGTTCATTAACAATGCAAATTTTAGATTTTATTACAAAATGCTAGTTTTAATGAAGATTGACAGGAAAAGAGTCATAAAGTGTATATCAAATATTAATATTTTAAAGGTTTAAAAGGTTCAGTAGATAAAAACTGTATTTTATGAACTAAGAATTGCAAAATTTACAAATTTAGAGGTTAATGCCTAATACGGACCGGCTCACAGCAAACAAATGCACATTGAACTGAATTTATAAGTTGTTTTATGCTTTATTGCGTTTTCAGGAGCTTCTTTTTCATAGTAACCGACAAAATATCTCAATAAAGTTGGGTAATACATTATACAGTGACAATTAAATGTGAAATGTGTGTTGCCTACGCAATATTATAGTTAAGAGCCAAGAAAATTTATTTTTTAATTGTGATTTTGTTGCTTTTTGGGTGATTTTTGTTTTTTCAATATTTCACCACTTACTTTGCTCGAAATTTTTGTTTTTAAACACAACATCCGAGATGCAATGAAGACTGATAGGAAGGAAGCCATAAAATTCATGCAAAATATTAATTGAACAAGTGTAAAAGTCCTACATTTTTAACATTTAGTGATCTATGCTTAATATCACCGAGTATAAGAATAATGTGATCTGGTACTCGGACGCATCGGTAAAGGGAATGAACTATGGCATTGGAGTTCACGTTTTAGAGTAGAGTAGTTTTAGAGGTATGTGCCTAGCAGTGCCGTAAAAAGCTCTACAAGGGCAAATGTATCTATATCATGACAGACTGCAAAGCGTCACTAACAGCTCTTCGCAATGAGCAGTGTAGGTAACTTGGAACTGCAAAAATGCGCTCAAGAAGTTGGAGCGAGGCAATAAACTCACAATATAGTGGGTGTCAGCGCATCAAGGTATTGTAGGCAATACTAAGACGGATATGCTAGCCAAGGAGGCAGCAGAAACCACCCTCCTTGGCCCTGAACCAACCTGTGGATTATCAAAGTCCAGAGTGAAGGAATGGATCAAGAATTGGTATCGAGCCAGTCTCGAGACCGCCAGAAGGGATGAAGAAAGTCCTAGGCTGGCCAAAAGGCTGTTCGATGTATCATACAACAGAGCTCAAGAAATTATAAAGCTGAAAAAGCGATATAAGGCTACTTGTTAGCCTACTGGCAGGTCACGCCGAGGTGTTGTACCACCTAGCCAATATTGGCAAAGGCGACCTTACAAGCTGCAGATTATGCAAATAGGAGGTGGAAACGACCGAGCACCTACTCTGCACTTGTGCATCCCTATCAGCTGAAAGACTTTCTTTGCTAGGCAGCGAGCAGCTAAATCTCGCTGAATTCAAGGGGAAGTCGGTCAAGGAGATTTTAGCCTTTTGAAAGGTTATCTCCGTTATTGGCTCATAGTATTGGTCCATGCACTATAGATTAAAGTTGGTCGTAGTGCTAGTGGCTTTGACCGCCTAGGATCAATTAAAAAAAGGCTAAAATCAGTCGCCAAAATCATTTAACAGCTAAGAAAAGGTACATTAACATGAATTTAGATATCTTTAGAGAATTTCCTTAGATCTTAGAACTATATGACGTAGGCAACACACATATTACATTCCTCTCTTTAAATGACCCCTAAACTAAGTTTATACCGATTCTTTCCTACTTAAAATATAAAATACTTCCTGAAATAATAATAAAACCGAAAATCCTTGTGAAATCCATGAAATCTTTATGAAAATATCAGTTTTAAGAGCTTTTACTTGAAAGCTATTAAAAATTACACACGTCCGCCGTGTTGAAACTTCCAAGAACTTTGCTAGCGTCTATGCACTAGCCTCGTGCCACATTTTCAATGTTTCATAAATTTCATAAAAAAATAATTCAGTAGTTATAAAAAGACGACGATATCAGCATTGCTAGCAAAACGAAAAGGACGCATCCTTGCGCGGTAGGCCAGCTGGGACTGTAGACTGCCTTAAGGACGTTGGTGCTTAAGTTTCGATTAGCGTTCGTTGAGCTTTGTACGTTTGACTTGACACTATTAACAGTACTGTATGTATGAAATGTATGTATGCATGCTGCATTGATAATGGACGTGAGTACCTTTTTCGCTATCGGCTATCGGTCGACCGAAAGCAATAAACATCGAATATGCATATATCGTGGGAATATGCATAAAACGTGCGAGTTATTATTTTCGCAGCAACTGGATGATTCCGGTCGAGATTAATCCGGCCATAAATGCATTTCAATAACATCTGTATACATATTTTCCAAGAATTGATAATGGGTTGAGGTTTAATTAAAGTCTGTTTCTCTATGGAAATTTAATGAACGGCGATTGTGATATGCACAGACAATGTGAGAGTTTGGAGGAATTATACAATTATTCTGTGTGAATTGGGATGCCTACATCAATTAAGAATGTAGAAAATTCGTTTACTTATGTAATTTCTTTGAGTTTAACTGAAACTTTTAATTTTATAATTGCTTAACAAGTTCTTCTAAAGTAAATCAAAGAATATCACTATAAAAAGTAAATAAAAGTGAAATACATTGTATTCCAATACGGTTAGTATCATTTGTCGGCGAATAAATTTAAAAGTAACATGGAAATTTTTAGACGGGAGTCGACGATTGGTGACGACTTTAACCGAGAAGAAGGGGTGGTTAGCGTGGGTACGTGAAAGTAGCAGGAGAAAGAAAATATACGTGACTTTACAGCAGACAGTTTTTACAGTTTCGTTATGGTTTTGTTAGAGTTGGTAACCTGCATCACAGATCATATAAGATGCCCCACTCTGACTGGTTTGTTTGGATTAAGTAGTGCCCCAAATGGCAGCAAGAAGAACTAAAATCGAAGATATGCAACCATCACATAGGAAATATCTATATCCCAATAAATTCAATCATAACAATTAGAAATAATTCAACAAGCTAAGCACATGTTAGACTTTTATTCTCACAAAAAAAAACATTACAATTAAAATTGTAACAAAACAAAGAACGGAACTTATTATCACAGGTGTAGAGTTATTGTTAGTGTATTTAGTCAATCTAATTTTACGTTGCCGCATAACACTATTAGAGCTAGTCGATGTTATATTTCACTGCTAATTATGCCAATATATCACTGTCAATAGCACTGCACTAGCAACATGAATAATACGGTCGAAGAAAGTCACTCGCCACAATTCTTTACATAACATAAAATGCAAGAAATTACATTGCATGATCACGAATGCCACATAAAAACGGTTGACACTGGAATGAGGAGGTTAGAATCCATACATTACGACCACCGGTAATTTTCATATGTTCGGCCATCTTCGCGTTATCGACAAACGCCGATGCTGCTACATTTTTTAGCAGGAAGCGGTCGAACCGCCACTTCCTCTCATAGGCCTTCCTCCGCGCCATTTCTTCACACCACCTGCCAATGACAACACCATTTCTTGCCAATACCATATGCCAATATGATTTGGTCTGATTGTCAGTGAGATGCAATGAGAGATTCATTCCAGCAAATGCGCATGTGCATAAAAAAATGTATATTTAGAGAGCAATGCGTAAAATTGGTTGTCATCAGATTAAAGAAAAACTGGTTTAAAAACATGATTTTGTGTCAGTTTCCATTATTAATTTAGTTTTTTTTTAAGTTTCAAGAATTCACAAATGTTAAAAATTTGCAAATTTAGAAGCCAATGAGTGATATTAGTTGCCTACATCAGTTAAGAATAAAAGAAAAATATTTCCAAATAAGATTTTGTGTATTTGGCAAGTATTTTAATAGTTTTTAAGCAGTTGAAAGTAATTTCTAATAAAGTAAATAAGAATAAAATTGATAAAAATACGATTAACAATGAAAGACATGGTAGGTTAGCGTAATTTTTTATGAGTTCTCATAAGCTTTATTATGATTTATGGGACTAATTTATATAATCCGCGACAGATTATCACAAAAATAGCCTAAAAAATCATAAAGTGACTGTATACAGTGGAATATATGTTGCCTCCTTAGTGATTTCTAAGTTAAGATCCAAGAAAATACATACTAAATGTGATTTCGTTCATTTTTGGTAGCCTATTAACTTTATTATTAGTTCAGAAGTTATTTCACGCACTAAATTTGATTCCAAAATTTAACATTTTAAAATTCCGAAAAATCGCAAATTTAGAGTAGACAACCATGATGACACCTTGGACATTATGATTGCGTACATCAGTTATGATATAAGAAAATACATGTTATACTATGATTTTATGGATGCCTTCATTTTTTTTTTCATGCTTCATCATGATTTCAGATGTTTATTAACCATTTACTTATAAAAAATACCAAAAATACAGTTAAGAGATTATATGAAACAATATATACGTTGGGTTGCCTACATTTTCATTTCCCAAATGTGAAAACTCGATAATTTCGAATCAAAATAAAACAAAACACTAACTACAACGCAATAGAATCTCCTAGTAAACCACTAAAAGGCCAATTAAAAAGTCGAGCAAATGAAATATTTCACAAGCTCCTTGACCTATTCCACCACCCAGAAAGCAGTATTGAACGCGCTAATGAGCTGTGATCTAATTTGAACCGATCGCAATATTGCCGTAGCTTGTTTAGCGGAATGTTCCCACTTTTATTACTATTTTCACATCTATTTTTGCCGCTCTTGTTATTGTTTATGTTCACGACATTCGCCATTCGAGCGCGCGTACGCGCAAAGCGCGAATTCAAGGCTTATTCAACAATTTCCTCTTTGAAAATATCTATAAATTTATGTATCTATAAAACTCCAATAAATTAATACGCAATTTATACTTTAAAATATGACGTTCCAGTGGCTACGACGTAATTCAATTTCAATGTAATTACAAATAAATAAATCAAGGTAATTTAAAATTAGCGACGGAAATTTAACATTATACAATTTTTCGTAATGAAATGACGTAGAATTTTTTATGCGCATATTCGACGAGCGTACGCCCTTAAATAATCTATAAGTTTATTTATTGAAGGTTCCAACTATTCATTGCCATCCGTTACGTCGACGATAATTATCGTACGTGGTGTGCACAATTCGCGCGAAAAACAGCGTAAAAGGCGTCGAGTGTTATTCAATTTTTAAATATTCAATGTCAACGTGACTCTGGAGGGTGTTTGGGTTTGTTAGTTGTTATCTGGTGATTTATTAGCTCACCTTCACCTTAATTTTCCGTGGAAAAAGCGCCCCTTTGAAGGATTTTCTATTGAAAAATTGGTGGTTCTCCTTGAACTATGTTTTTATTGTCATTTTCTTTGCATATAAGTCTGTTAATAAAAGGCAAAAAAAAAGTTGTAAGTAACTTAAAATTGAATATTATATAATTTATAATATTCGTTGATGTTAAGGGATGTAAGGTACCAGGTTGGGCCTTTCTTAGAAAAATAGAATATTTTGGCTATTATGTTTTAATGTTTTACAGACTTTTATTGTATTGTACCATGCGCATTTCAGCTCACGTCATCATCAGGCAGTGATGAGTTACATTTTTAGGAGGTTGCTTATATACTAAGAATTTTCAGGTACAAATATTGCCGGTGAGATGTGTGTTTATAAGCAATTATATTTGGTCATTAAGGACTATGTGCTCGTTGGTGGTTATAGCACGTTTTATGTAAATCGCCTCCAACTGGTTGAGTTTATTTATTGCTACAAATGTGGATGGTCTTAAAAAGCCTATCAGCCTGTGAAAAAAAGAGAATCACCCGACCCTCCTGCCAAACCCTTTTTTTGATTTTAGTGACGTCCCAATGTATCCCTTATAGGAATAATTAAATGTTCATTTGCCTAGTTTATATAGTTAAACTTGAGCAATCTTTAAGTGCTTAACACCAATGAATTTGTGTTTCAATTTGCAACAAACGGTGTTAATTTCACTGGGTCAATACTTTCGTTTCAAAAATTAGTGCTTTCCAATGTAATTCTCCATTTATAAAGTTGTGCTAGTCCTATTATTGTTGTGCTAAAATCACAGCGGTGATTTCAGTTGCTATTGTGCGGTATAGACATGTCAAAAAATATCGATATTGATATAAATCGATATATCGGCCTCAAAATTTCGATATTTATCGATTATTTTATTTTTCACAATATCGATATATGAATATCGAAATTTTTAATATCGTTTTGACATGTAACTGACATAACCGCCATCTGTTTAACATGATTGAAACATAAACAAACCTCATCGGTTTGATATACGGTAAAGATGCATAGAGACCACCAGTGTGCAGATTATAGTTTCTAGGCAAAACCTAAATGAGTTGTAGTTAAAGTTAATAAATAAAGAAATCGGTTTAATATTTAATGATTTCAGTTTGATTAAACAGATATTATAATTAATTAAATCGAAATTAACTAAAATTAAATCGCTTTACTTATTATAAATATTGATTTTAATAACAAATTTTTCACAAAATCGAAAATATTAGTTAATGTATAACAACATCAAAATTTAAAATTATTAACATAAATATCGATTATTAACTTACATATCGATCATTAATTCATAAAAAATCGATATTAATAACAATTTGTATCGATTTTTGTTGTTATATTTATTGATTAACAATAAGTTTTTATATTTTATAAAAATATTATGTTTTTCTACTAAATCTCGGATACTACTAATCTGTATCCGACTGCTGTATGAGTCCGAGATTCCATGTGTATTATTGATCACTATAGATTGTTGGTAACTGTAATAAGTTCTGAAACCCATTTACAGATGGCGTTTCCATAGGATCGATATTGATAATATTGATATTTTCAGGACGATATTTCGATATTGATATATGGTAAAATTGTAAATGTCGATTTCGAAAAATATCGATATTTCATCATCGTCTGACATGTCTAGTACGGTACATCTGTAGTGATACCATTTTTTGGGCTGAATCCCGAAAGTCCGAAACTGACTTATCCTCTTGAATTTTCAAGTACGATTGACCTTCTTTGTTAAGTTAATCGTTTACAACACCGAAAAAATAATATATGCACTGGGTGTTGCAAACCCAGTTTTTCTACCTCGCCGAGAGAGAGAGAGAGAGACTGTGCATCGCGCTCTCTTTCGCTACCCATTACAAAGAAATTATTCTCAGAAACAGTTTGACAGTTCAAAACCGTCGGTTGGAGGCATCATATATCCTTAATAATAACTGTAATAACTGTGGTTCTAAAGAATTTTATAATTCTAGTAAACATTTTCATGATTATTTCAATTTTACTACATCTTTCCAGTCGAATTTACAAAGAAAATATTTTCGAAATTCGTTTGATTACACTACAATTGACGTCAAACAATCGCACAAACCCGAACCTGGGAAAACAATCACCGGCGCTAACTGACGTTAATTAAACCTAATTAAAATTGACATAACACGGGATATTTTTTGACTCACTAACAAGTATAAATGCCAAGTAATAGCCATTTATTGTTGACATTGTCAACAGACAATAAAGATATTATTAATCATAATATTTATTAACACAAGCTCGCTTCCTACTCGAAAAAAATGTTATCACTCGAAAATCTAGAACGTTTATTTCGTAAATTCAACCTGGCTTTAGTTAATATTAATTAATCAACGTTTATCATCTTTATTAAAATGTATATAATTAATAAAAAACGACTGAAACGAATTGCACTATTGCACTGCGTCACAAACAGTGTAAATATTTACGAAATTCCTTTACACCTACGCGTAGATACATGTTAATTAGAATTAATCATGTTTTATTACTCATAACAAAGAACTGTATTAATTGAATGTGTAAATTGGATGAATCTGAGCGAATCGATGCGATTTGCATTTGCACAAATTGATTGAATTTCAAACTACGTCGAACTTCGTTGAATTTATTGAATATTGTTGAATCGAATTATACGTGCCAGTTTATGGCCGGAAATTATTGTTTGTAAGAGCGCGCAACTTCGTTTGCGCCTGCGTTTCATCTTGCATTAGCCGTGGAGCAAATATTTTGCGCATTTCGCATATAGAATGAACGGCGAATTAAATGTAGGACTACTCTTATGGCTATTAAATAAATACTCAAAGTGTGTTTGACGGCGCCGGCCGTATAGGCGAACAAAAACAATGTGGGTGGAATTTAAAGTAGTAATTGCTATCGCTTTGATTGATCAAAAATCGGACAATCATAATTGTAAACACTTGAGCAATTAATCGTGTCGATTAAAATAATGAGCCACATTTCAAGATTACGGATTTTAAGTGATTATTTAATAATTGAGAGAAATACAAAAGTTGAAACTGATGTAATACAGGAGATAAAATGATGGAGAACTTTGATTTTTTATTGTATAGACGTTTTTTGATCAGATAAGGTGCAATTGGGTAAGTTAATTAGTAGTTTTTGAAGCGACAGAGAGAGTTTTTGTAGAAATAGGTTTTGCTTCAATAAAATATGTTTCAAAATTGTTTCGTACATTTTTTTAAAATCAGTTAAGGTTCAATTTGGTAAGTGAAAGGTAATCTACATACCTCATCGCACCTTTTTTTATCAAGTCACTACTTCAGTTGAAGACTGAAATTAGTTTACTAGCGTTTCAAAGTATATAAGATGCAATGAGGTAAGTACAATTTTCTTTTTTCGTCCTATCAGCAGATATGATAAAAATATTGATAATTTCGATGTAAAACGCTTTTGGTCATATTTTGTAAACCCCCTATCAAATGAGTTAAGGTGCAATGAGGTAAGTAAGGAACTTATTTTTGGAAATTCGATAGTTCAAATACTTATGAATTTTTACCTCATTACTACTTCAACTGAAAATAAACATATTTTCAACATCTTGTCAAAGTATTTAATGGGGTAAGTAAAATTGTCTTTATTGTTTCAACACTAGATATGATAGAAATAGCGAAAATTATATAATTATATAATGAATATTATATAATCATTGAGAATAGTTTGTAAACCCCAATTAAATAAGTTAAAGTGCATTGAGATATGAAATGAAAAATGAAAAAAAGTTGGGAAAAATATTTGGCCAACCTTTTCAAGTGGCTTAAGGTGCAATGTGGAAAGTATTTTTTTTTTCATTAATCAATTAAGGGTTTCAAGGGTATTGTTTTATGTCGGTTAGGTTTTTTAAATGCATTGTAAGTTTTTGTCACGTAAGATAAGGGACAATGAGGTAAGGAAAAAGTACGGTAAAGGTTAAGGTAAACGTAGATTTCAAACGCAAACATGATTTAATGCCTAACTTAATCTAACCTAACTAAACTTAAAAAAATGAAAATAAATGTCCAATGTTTTAAGGTGCATTAAGGTTAGTATAAAAATCGTTTTATAATTACTCTACTTCATTTAGTTTGAAAATCATTTAGAATTGAATGCTGTTTAATTTACGTTGAGTAAGAGATCGTATTAAAACTACCCACAGAGCAGGTCAACAAAACCGTAATTTACGCGACAATCAACAACGGACATCCCGGAGAGGGTAAATAGTTAAACGGACGCACAAACAAGGATATGCGATGTGGGCACGCTGATTGCATGCCCGAATGATTAAATAACCAATACGTTCTGTCGCATGTCGCCTGTGCGTTATCAGCGCGTCTGGTCAGCCGCCCAACCGTTCAACAACCGTTGATAAGTCATAGCAACCCTGAGATGATTTATTACTCTTACATACTTGAATAAAAATATCGACAAATAGACATTGGACGCACGATAATCGATCCCAATCACACTACAATCCAGCTGCAGAGAAAATATCGACGAATTTTTCTGTGTGTTCGTTCGTCATGTTCATTTATTCGCTCAGCATCACAAAAAATCGTCGAAAATGTCGACGTATTTTTTCGGGTGAAATGATTTTTGATCGAGTGCAAACTTCATCAATGCCGATTGACAATTGACGGGAGTGGTTTTGGAGTGGGCGGTTTTTGTGAGTGCTTTTTGGCGCGCAAATGTTTGCGTTTTGGAGGCAAACAAAAATCACGGGAAATCTATTTAAAGGTATAAAACTCGTTTTTTTTTCCACGCATAGGGTTGAAATTGATGGTAGGCGCGACTACGACTATGACTGAACCGGATCAAATTATTTATTCATTTGTATATTAAGCGTGGGAGGGCGAGAGGTTGTGGAATGACAGGGAAAACCGGAATATGCCAAACATGCTAGAAATTTGAATGTTTGATCGTTCAGCCTGGCAGAAGTGTACCTTTGCAAATTTACGTCTGTTAGGGATATATCAGTGGAGATGAGATGAGGAATGAGGAAGGGGTTGAATTAAACCGGGATAATCATTGAGAAAGGTGGAATCTACCGATTCGCCTTTGAGTTTCAGTCAATCCAAATTTACATAGTTTATCTAAAATTAGGTGTATTAAAGTGCAATGAGGTAACTCATAACAACGTTCGACACTATAAAATGGCCTAATATCTTATAAAATTGGCATCTTTTAATCTGTAAACGTTTTTAATAATAATATAAGATGCAATGAGGTAAGTAAAAAAACTTGTTTTTGTTAGTTTAGAAGATTTTTGTTAAAATTTTGGATTCCTGTAGGAATTGTTTTTTAAAGAGTAATGTTGACAGAACACAAATAATTAATTCAAAGAGAAAGAATATTCTGCATATTTTTGTCTAATGAACTAAAGTATATAAATTATCGTTTTTCAAAAGTTTATTTAATAAGGTAAGATGCATTGGGGTAAGTAAAAAACGCGTTTCGTCACTTTAGAAGATTTTTCTAGAAACAGTTTAGATTATTGTACAAAATAGATTTTTAAATATTTTGCTCTTGTCTAATAAGTTAAAGTACAACAAGGTAAGGTAGCTGAATGCCTAGGATAGTACAGTAAAGTTGATAGAACATTAAGAATTGATTTCAAGAGAAAGAATATTCTTCATATTTTTGTCTAATGAATTAAGATGCAGCGGGGTAAGTAAATTATCGCTTTTCAAAACTTTGATATTTGCTTGCTTCTTTTTCAGTATTGATGAATTCATTACAGTTAATAAGTTTTGAAATTATTTTGCGAGGGTTTGTTCAATGAGTTAAGGTGCAATGGGATAAGTCAACAACGAAAATATATATATCGTATTTTGAGCGAAATACTGCTAGTTTCAACAAAATTATATTTAATATCTTTTTTGCATTTTTTATAAAATGGGATAAGATACAATGAGGGAAGTAAATTACCAATTTTTATTGAAAAATTTCATTATCTCTGCGAATTTAATAGCAGTGAATTTAAAGTTTTCATTTCAGTAAAAATCTTTATTTACAAAAGTTTTGTAAACTATTATTTCATGAGTTAAGGTACAATGGGGTAAATTGACTACTACTTTTACATGGCAGTGGTTTGTCTGAAGTATGGTCTCTCCAAAAATATGTCTAAAATTTATTTGAATTTTTTTAAACAAATTTCTTAAGGTGCAATGGGATAAGTAAAATTTTGTTTTTTAGTAATTTCATTTCCTTCGTAACATTTAATAGAAGCAGTAAATTCCATGAAAATATATTTCACAAATACTGTTGCTCGAAAAGTTAAAGTGCAATGTGATAAGTTCTCAAATTGTTGAAATCTCAGAAATTTTACAGAAATAGTTCTGGATTCACTGAAATATGCTTAAAAATTGTGCTGTTAATACTTTTCGTAGTCAAGTGCAATGAAACTTAAATTTAATGAAATGTAAATTACCGAATATTTATAATGAAAAGCATTCTTTGAAAAGTTTATTATCCTTTGAATATGTGGATTTTCCACATATAGCCGGATTTGTTTGTATTTAACAAGACAAGTGTTTGTTTGGAGGCTTCCTGGAAAATCGCCGATTCAGCAGTTAAACAGTTTCCCTTGAATTTTCCAGCACCCCAAACTCATTCCTCCTCAACCTCCTCGCCGTACTCGTCCGCCACGTCCTCCCGTTTTAACGCACCGCTCAGCGAAACCACAACAAACATTCCCCGGGTTTCCACCTAACTGTCCTACCGTAAAATATGACTACGAAAACTATTGCGGCCATTAATCTTTGGGAAGACATAACTCCAAACAAACACGACTTTCCCAGTTAACCTATCCCTATATAAAACCCATCAAACCCATTCTCGAAGAACTCATCAACTAATGTTTCTTTGCCATGGAAAATTAACTATAAATTGCGTAAATTCCGCGAAAATCGTCAAAGTGTCACATTTACGAATTTGACCTACCTTGAGTGAAGCCATGTCGGAGACAGAACGATGTGTCTGGATGGTTTCCAATTGGTCAAGGCACCAGTCCAGTTCCTCCATCGTCTCAATCGCCATCTTCATGTATGATTCATCTGAAAATGAGTAATGCAAAACGCTTAATCTTTAAGTCATTTAAGTCATTTTCATATTTGTGGAGTAAATATTTTGGGGCGTTTCCTTTTGCAGGAAAGCGAAATAAATCTATTTCGTCGTAAAAAGCATAACCGTGTTACAGGAATAACAAATGATTATATATGTAATCTTAAGATGCAGTAGGGTAAGTTAATTATGATTTGTCGTAGTAATTTTGACGGAAATGTTGATTTCAACTATAAATATGTTTTAAAAAATCTGCTACAAATTAGTAACAAATGAGATAAGGTGAAATGAGGTAAGTAAATTCACATACCTCATTACCCCTTATGTTTTTTTTAAGTTACTGGAATATTTTTAAATTTCCTAGAATATTTGATGGATTTTCTACCCAAATTGAAATATGTAAAAAGATCCACTATGTTTTCATAAAGTATCTAAAGTGCAATAAGGTAAGTAACATTTTCATTCTCGTTATTTCGCTAGTAGAGTAAATATTTTCATATGCTTCCTCTAGGAAATCGCCAAACATCTACTTCATTGTAGAAAATAGTCAATAATCGTGTTACTAGAATAATAACTAACCAAATCTGTCATATTTATG
This sequence comes from Mimaenictus wilsoni, assembly GCA_027575185.1. NCBI lineage: Eukaryota > Metazoa > Arthropoda > Insecta > Coleoptera > Staphylinidae > Mimaenictus > Mimaenictus wilsoni. Next base: position 20,480 of record JAODAC010006039.1, read on the forward strand.
ACGTCTATGGAATATAATCAGTCATATCTTAACATGATCAAACATAATCAACTTTTGTTTGTGCATGTGTGAATGTGTATGTGCTTTGCGGCGACACATAAAAAACGCATCGCGAAAATTCGTTTTTCCGCCGTTATTACGAGCGATAAACACACGAGCACGTGCGACGCGTAGCCACGAAAATTTTCGGACATGAAAAACAAAGGCCAGACAGCTATGTGTGTTCTCCTGTACGTATTTGCAAAAGCACGTACTATTGAATCGACAAACATGTGCATAATCCGCAAATGAAACGCGTTTTTCATAAAACTGCCAAAAGAGAAATTATAGCGCATTGCTTTTTACACGTGTAAAATTATTTTCAGACCATAAATAGTCTGAAAATAATTGCGTCGAGCATAAATTTTTGCAATAACATCGGTATTATTAGCAAAATTAGTGTATAGCACCAATTTTTCATAGTTTACCACGAGAAAAAATTATGACTTTTATCACCTGTCTTTTAAATCAATTTTGTGATAAAAACACAAAAACATGCTTATAAATTAAAAAAAAAAAACCGTGATGTATAAAAAAGAAATTGGAAGTTTATTTGGTCGTAAAGGTATGCAACCAAATGTACTTCATTCAACTTTAAACTATATTTCAAGTTATAATGAACTGCTAGTAATTTCATACTCAGTAATTATACTTAGTATTTGTAATCACATATACATCAACTTTATACATAGATTTAACCAAATGCACTCGAGCAGCGAAACGTCAACGTCCGAAAAACGTTCAGTATGTACTCGCTTGGCGTGTTTTCAACAAAAAGTCTCGACTGAAGAGTTTAAAAACATAATTTGAGTTTTTTAAGTTGCCTATCGTGAAATAGGGAAATTTTCATGTCATTTAACTTAGGCTGCCCCAATGACACATTTTCAATAGCTTTCTACCTTGTTTAAAAGTTGCTGTAACTCTGGTTGCATATCCTATAAGTAATTATGGCTTCAAATACAAAAGTTTTTCACTACAACACTTTTCTAAGTACAAAATACTTAATAAATGTTTTAACTACCTCTCAGAAGACACCCGCAATCCGAAATACAATAATATTCACATTTTTCACAGCTTTAAAGCAATTTATAACTTTTAATGTACATTTGGTTGCATACATTTTTACGTACTTTGACTTACGCCCTTTTAAATTTAATTAGGCGCTCCTCCCTCTTTCAAAAAATATAATAACGAAGAAATTAAAAAAAAACGATGATGTGAGACTTTTAAAATATTTTTTTTTATTATTATAAAAGTTTTTAATTTCATAAATTTCCATCGTGAACTTGTAATTTCCAGTTGCATCACAGTACAACGGTGATGGAATAATCCCACTCCGTCAATTAGTTATAAGATTGAAATTTTAATGACAAACAGGTAGAAATAGTGTGGTTTCGCACTGTAATTAAAACTTAAATTAAAATTCAACACAACGCGCTGGGCGCAAATTTGCCGCTCGCCCAACCGTTGTACCTCGCAAACGTCGTTGCTGCAACCAACTTTGCTCGGAACGTCATTTGTATCAAATTGGAAATTGGAAAATTACTATTGTAATTGCATCACTACAAATACGCACAACACTTGGACCACTTCAAATGCGCAGAATAATTGATCAATAATTTTATTGTTAAATAATAAAAAGGTGGACATTTGCAAATTATATTTTTATACAAATGCGTGTATCTTTAGATAATTGGGTGATTATTATTTATATTCGTGTTTACTCCTAATATAATTGTTTTAATTGGCATTTAAAATGTTTGTGGAATAATGAATTGTTCTCGTTGGTAATTTTTTTTTGTTTGATTTTACCGAACGTCAACTGCTATGGCCATTAGCTCTATTCAATTCTTTTTCAATGTAATTAGTCATATTAGAGGCTAACACTATTGATAAGAAGAAGAATTCACTTTTAATATGCATCCCCTCCGAGAATAGAACCCGGGACCTCATGGACAGTGGTCATCGACCATACCACTGCGCCATTTGGCTGGATTGGCAAATATTTAAAATACATTAGCATAATCAATTAACATAAACAACTTGAGAAACACAAATTATGCTTTTAAATGTTTGCATCCAAGACTTCTTCAATAATTGCTCTGTGGGAACTCGAAACCACTGAGGCACTAAAGGCCCTTACACATACATCTTTCAGCTTCAAGAATATTAAAAATAGATGATTGGAAACTTTTAGATGAACTTACCGCCAGGATTAACATTTCTCGGTTGTGGGGTGGCAGTTGATGTGGCACCCGACGAACGACGAGACCTAAAAAACAACCAAATGTTAATAACCAACAATTCCGCTAACAAAAGAAAAAGAATAAAATTGTGATGGATCACAGATTGTTTCTTACTTATTAGTGGGCACATTGGTAAGACTTTGAAAATTGTTTCGGACGCTTCGCAGACTGGCGAGTATTTGTGCGAATGGAGTGACGATGAGATCTTCTCCATGGCTATAAAAACAATCCAATTAATCATTTTGTAAAATTAACTCTAACCCATCACTCAAACAAACTTCATCTCATTTTAACATTAAAAGAAAATAGAAAATGAAAAACAGCAAAGATAAAACAGAAAATTATATACATATGTTCATTCACCTTAAATTTTTTTTCTAAATTTTAAGAGTCCCTTGTTACGTAAAGGGAAAGTAGGCAACTTTTTGAGCGTAGCATTGCCTGTAAACCTTGTTTATTTTCGTTACAGGCGTGTCATATGTGTCTCTAGCGTATATGTGGTAAGAAGTGCAGCACGAGTCTCACTCGTGGAAATTATGTTGAGCTTGTACAGATCAGCACGAGTCTCACTCATGAAAAACTTTGCTCAAAATTTCTGTTACGATTGAGACACATTGTTTTAATTGTGGTAGTAATTATTTATAATCATAAGAAACAAGCAAGTATTTACATATATTCATTCACCTTTAACAGTTGTTTTTATTTTTCAATTTTAAGAGTCTCTTGTTACCTAGAGAGAAAGTAGGCAACTTCTTGAGCGTAGCAATTCTTATTTATTTATTTTATTTGTCAACCTTATTTATTTTCCTTGCACCTGCCTCATACGAGCACCCGAAGCAAGTCTCTAGGCTGTTTGTGGTGATAAGAGCGCATGTGACGTAGCACGAGTCTAACGCATGTTTTTCATACTTGACTCGAAATTTCTGATACGATTGAGACATATTGTTTTAATTGTGGTAGTAATTATTTATAATCACAAGAAACAGGAAAGTATTTACATATATTCATTCACCTTTAACAGTTTTTTTGTTCAATTTTAAGAATTCCTTGTTACCTAGAGCGAAAGTAGGCAACTTCTTAAGCGTAGCAATTCCTGTCAACGTTATTAATTTTCCTTGCACCCGCCTCATACGAGCACCCGAAGCAAGTTTCTAGGGTGTATGTGATGATAAGAGCGCATATTGCGCAGCACGAGTCTGACTCGTGGTAATTGCGGTGAGTTTGTACAGATCAGCACGAGTCTCACTCATATTTTTCATACTTGGGTCAAAATTTCTGATACGATTGAGACATATTGTTTTAATTGTGGTAGTAATTATTTATAATCACAAGAAACAAGAAAGTATTTACGTATATTCAGTCACCTTTAACAGTTTTTTTTTTTTCAATTTAGAGAGTCCCTTGTTATCTAGAGAGAAAGTAGGCAACTTCTTGAGCGTAACAATTTCTGTCAACCCTATTAATTTTCCTTGCACCCGCCTCATACGAGCACCCGAAGCAAATCACTAGAGTGTTTGAGGTGATAAGAGCGCATGTGACGCAGCACGAGTCTAACTCATGTTTTTCATTCTTGACTCGAAATTTCTGATACGATTGAGACATCTAGTTTTAATTGTAGTAGTAATTATTTATAATCACAAGAAACAGGAAAGTATTTACATATATTCATTCACCTTTAACAGTTTTTTTTTTTAATTTAAAGGGTCCCTTGCTATCTAGAGAGAAAGTAGGCAACTTCTTGAGCGTAGCAATTCCTGTCAACGTTATTAATTTTCCTTGCACCCGCCTCATACGAGCACCCGAAGCAAGTCTCTACGGTGTTTGTGATCATAAGAGCGCATGTGGCGCAGCACGAGTCTCACTCGTGGTAATTGCGTTGAGTTTGTACAGATCACCAAGAGTCTCACTCGTGTTTTTCATACGTAGTCCAAAGTTTCTGTTACGACTCATTGATAGACTCATTGTTTTAATTCAAATAAGTATCACTAAATATTGATCACCTATAAATCAATATTTAGAGAGAAACTTAAAAAGAAATTGAGGATAAGGGTATTAAAAAATTCAATAAATCACAATTCCATTGGTCGATGTGAGTCTCTTCCGTTTATGTGGTGATAAAAGTGCAGCACGAGTCTGACTCGTGTAAATTGCGTTGTATTTGTGCACGAATCTTCATTTAATCACATTTGTTATAATATGTCATATTTGACTCAAAATGTCTTCCACAATTAAAACTCGTTGTTTTAATCCAAAGATTGAGACTCGTTTTCTTTATTTCAAGGAATTACCACAGAATATTGATTACAAATCGTTTGAAATAAAATAATAAACCTAAGGATATAAAAAGAAGTTCAATACACCACAATCGCGTCGGTTGAAGTTAGGTATTGATCCAATATTTCCGAATATAAATAATTACAGTCGATTCCAAGCTTTCCTTGAACATGCTTCCATCCAACCCCCTAATTTCGGAATTTTAGGATACATTAATTTAAAGTTAAAAGTTTACTCGACTTCGATACATTGCACTTGAAAATTAATTAAGAAAATTGTTTCATGTCTCAGGTTTTCATACCAGTTCTCTCTCGCATGTTGGTGGTACTGAATTTATCTTTAAAATTGCCTCAGTAATTTCCAATTGAATTGGAAGGCAATTCATTCATTTGCGAAATTCATTAAATTTTATCGTACCGAAGCAGCCGAATTTGTTTAATTACGTTAAGAGAGGAGACGAGAGGATGAGAGGCGAGGAAAAAAGGACAAGAGGCGTTTGTACGACGAGGATAAAAAGATAGCCAATTAAAAACGCAAACGAGGGGGCAAACAGGACGGAAATTACGAAAAATAATTAAGCTCACAACCAGTGGAGCAACATTGTAAATCTTCGCAAACGCCGTCGAAAATAACCCGAAAAAGTAATTTCGCTAATCTCGTCATCAAGATTCAAGATGCAAGCTGCGAAGTCTAAAAATATCAAATTGAATATGTATGCCTGAATGTGAATAACGCAAAGGCGGATATTTTTAATTAATGCGTTTCGGTAAACGTTATTAACGCAGTTGACGTTATTCGTACAACATGTGTTGAAATTACTGTTAAATATGTTTAAAACATGCAAGATATGAATATGTATAAAAGTGAGCGTTATTGTTTATTCGTCAGTCTCATTACCACTCTATTCTGATAATGGGATTACGTCGAAGTTGGATGTATGAGTACGTGACGAAAAGCACGTTGTTTTTTTATGATTATGTTGTTTGGTATTTACAAATATTATGTGGTTTTCTACTTTTTTATAGCATTTAAGCGTTATATTTCTCTTTACTTTGAGAATATTTCATGTGTTTTATTCTAGTCTATTATTATTGAGTTGATATAGTGATAACACTTCAATAATTGTAAAAAAGAGAAGTTTCAATATAAACGTTGGGTCCCTTACTATTTTAGTTGGTATATTTATTTATTACAAAGTTTGTACCATAAGTATTTCGAGACAACAGGCCACACTCCTTATGCAGTATGAGTGAGGCCCGTTTTTCCGAAAATTATCGGGGGTTGTAAAGTAATCATATCCCTAATTATAGGTTCTAAATGAAAATTTCGGAGTGTGACCTAACCAAATCTTGCGACTTTATTTTGTTTCGAGTATTTTGTGTATATAATTGATGGAATCATCTGCCAGTTCTTGATAAAACGTGTTGATAACAGTTAGAAAAGTTGTGTCACTTATTATTTCAGACATTTTACTCATTTATTACAAACGTAGTGCCATATATTTCTCTTTACTATGAGAGTATTTCATGTGTTTTATTCTAGTCTATTATTATTGAGTTGATATAGTGATAACACACTTCAATAATTGTACAAAAAGAAGTTTCAATATAAACGTTGGGTCCCTTACTATTTTAGTTGGTTTACTTATTTATTACAAAGTTTGTACCATAAGTATTTCGGGAAAACAGGCCACACTCCTTATGCAGCATGAGTGAGGCCCGTTTTTCCGAAAATTATCGGGGGTTGTAAAGTAATCATATCCCTAATTATAGATCCCAAATGAAAATTTCGGAGTGTGCCCTCACCAAATCCTGCGACTTTATTTTGTTTCGAGTATTTTGTGTATATAACTGATGGAATCATCTGCCAGTTCTTAATAAACCTTGTTGATAACAGTTAGAAAAGTTGTGTCACTTATTATTTCAGACGTTTTACTCATTTATTACAAACTTAGTGCCATATATTTCTCTTTACTATGAGAGTATTTCATGTATTTTATTCTAGTCTAGTATTATTGAGTTGCTAAAGTGATAACACTTCAATAATTGTAAAAAAAGAAGTTTCAATATAAACGTTGGGTCCGTTATTATTTTAGTTGGTTTACTTATTTATTACAAAGTTTGTACCATAAGTATTTCGAGACAACAGGCCACACTCCTTATGCAGCATGAGTGAGGCCCGTTTTCCCGAAAATTATCGGACACCCATGATTTACCCGTATAAAATATTTCGTATTCTCTATTGTTTCATTTCGCATAGGTTCCATCTATTTCAGGTCAATTAGCATAAATCAAGTAAATATTTGGACCGAAGAAATGTTTCGTTGTTGACTGGATTCCGTATTCGGCAGGTTTCATTGTACTTTTAATTTCAGAAAGAACAACTTTAACTAAATTTATAAATGTAAAGAACCTGCTCCTATCTTATGTTGTTAAAGTTTCGTAAAAAAAACAAAACTATTATTTAATCATAACATACTTTTATGATAGTATGTCTTCCTTTAGAAAATTTTAATACAAATATTCTCTAGAATTGCAAAAAACGATACCAAAATTGAAATAATCCCCTGAGTAGCATAAAAGAACATAAAAGGATAAAAAAGTAGCCACAAAGGACGTATCTACAACAATGCGATTGAAAAGCCCGGAAAATAACCACATATAAAACCTATTTCTTTCTTCTACTTTTCAAAGACGCGGTAGGTGGGTGTTTATCGTGTATTTCTGTGCTTTGATGCAATTTTCCCGCCGCCCAGCATTGCGGTGGCATGACGTTGACGTGGAATCACTTACTGCTCGCGCTTGTTGTGGTGGGCCTGAAAGAACTTGTCCCAGAACGACGTCCGCCCTTTGATGCGCAGCACAGACGTGGAGAGCGTGCGCGGCAACGTGGGCGGATGGTCGGCGGAATGATGCAGGGGTGCTGCAGCATCCCCGCCGCCGCCACCACCACCGCCTCCTCCTACGACCGAGATGGCCACACCGCCTGTCGGCGACGTCGGCGCGTCCGACATCAGCAGCGATGGGCTGGAGCAGTTACCGACGGCCGCACGCGACAACGATCCACGATGCGACCCGCCGCCCCCACCGGCCGCACTCACCGGCGATGATGGCAGTGAGGCGGCATCACCAACACCACCGCCAACGGCGGCGGCATCGCCGTGATCCACCTCGCCCGACGCCAGATTGTTCGCGTGTAATTAACTGCGTAATGCGCAATCTCCGCACTTCTTAAAACGTTTTTTAATTCACTTTTAGGTTAATCACGCTCGTGCCGATACGTTTTTAGAGGTTAGACGTTCACATTTTTAATAGATATTTGTTTGGTTAACGGCTTTAAAAAGGCTTTAAAAACCCTTTGAAAAGGCTTTAAAGCCTATAAAAAGAGTTCGTACGTAATGGCGACTAGAGTAGAGTAGTTTTATCAGGAGAAATGTTGGAAGCTAGTTGATAGTCAGATCGACTTAAGTCAGATGTGCTTCGCTATTATTCTATTGTTTATCGTTGTGTGGCATCGCTGTGGCGAGAGCTGGTGGGCTGGTGGGCTTACGACTTTGCCGCCCCGCCTGTACCGCTCCGCCGCCGGGTACCTACCGACGGTTTATTAATAAATTAAGGCAAAAAATAAGTTCCAAGGACGTGTGCTACTTTGGCGCAGCGCACTCGCAGCTTAACCGCCATGACAACTGCGCTGAAAAGCTTCTTACGGTTTTAACGAGCTGGCTAACATCTTTGTAACGCAATCATCTTGTTTCTCTTAGGGTTTTACGTCAGAGTACTTTTAAACAGGTTGTCACAGAAATAGATTATTTGATCAAATCCCACAGAAACATCTCACAAACGTAACTTTTCCTTGTTTTTTTTTTAAATATTCATAAGAATAAAAAATATGGAAGAAAATCTACAGAATTTTCTTATTATATATTTTTTCATTTTTACATTACTCGAATATTGAGGGTTTTATAAAGAAAAAGCCACAAATTGTCACATAAAAGAAGTCCAAAATAAATCAAAAATGAAGAGTTTTTAATGAATTTCCATATTTTTTTCAGGCACAACTAAGAAAATTTGATAGATTTTCTATGGTATTTTCTTATTTTGTAAGTTAAGTACTTATTTTCTTATTTTTGTTGTGTGCGTGATTATTTTTCAAATTTATTGTTGTTCAGCGCTGTGATGCGCTGACTTCTGGTCGCCATTAATATTTGAATTTGGCGCCTTGCGCGCCAAGATAACGAGCCGGATGACAACTGTGCAACGCTACTGAGCGTCCCTTTTTTGGCCTAGCTAAGTGGTGCGCGCCCTCAGCTCGATCTTGTTCTGGTCCGACCGTGGCGCGAGTAGGTGGGTTGTCAGTTTTGTACGAGTGTTGAATAAATATTTGTTAAATTGCCACCTTGTCGTTGTGAGCCTGTCGGAGGATCAATGCACCCGTGGAAATTAATTTAGAGCTCGTGGAGAGATTCGCGAGTGCATATAAAAATCATAGTTAAAGACGCAATACGCGCGAACAATTGTAATATTGTGATATGAATGATTTGAAATTTTATTTAACGTGTGAATTTCTGCTGAAAGTTTATCATATTCGTGGGTTTAGAGTTTTTCCAGCAGCTTCCACAGTTATCGTTTTTTATATTTGTGTTTAAGATAGATGTTTATTTCTTGTGTATTCAATTTTAGGGCAAGAAGTCGAGGATTGATGGCATCGTGACATCGTGGAGACGTTTACTTTTGATTGGAATTTCAGGAAATGTTTTCAACTCGTTTCGGCTATCTGCCACACGAATTTTGTATACAAGATAATCTTCTCAAGTCTATGCATCGATGCCATACGCACGCGACTTGTAGGTAGTTCGTACCTCCATCCCAATGATTGGAATTGTATTTAGTAGGAATAGGAAGGAGTGTAAGCTTGTTTTGGGTTTTGAAAAATATATTCAGTCTTGTACTAAACTTGATAGGTGTTAGTTGGGCGGAATTTGTAATTCGAAAATTAACGTTAAGTTAAACTACTCGAATTCTTCGTCGTGTTGCTAAGTGTTTCACGAAGCAATAATTCATATATAGCATAAGTGGGCAAGTGCGGCTCTTCTTCTATTTATGTGTGACTCGCACTAAATTTATCAATTTCTGCTTTTTGTACTACTATATTTATTTTTCAGATTTAATTTTTTTTTAAATATTTTTATAACAAATATTTACATTAAAATAAAATCGAATACTCCAGGTTTTAGGATGCTATATATTATATAGCATCCGGACTCCGATCCTACAAGATATACAACATTATATTGAGATTCTTTTATTAGAAAAACCAGGAAATTGTTAGAATAAAGTATATTTCCATAAAAATTGAAGTTTTAAGTGAATTTTCATTTTTTGCAGACAACTTAAGCAAATTTGTCAAAGACTCTCTTGAAAATTTCATTATTATGTAATTCCTTATCTATATTTTCTATATCTATATTATATTGAGATTTTTAATTTAACAAATATATAATTTGTCAGAATAAAGTAGTCTTCCTTAAAAAAATCAAGAATTGTCACTAAATGTTTTGTACCCGGGGGCCGTACACTTGAGGTTTCCCCACGAGTTCTGACTCACTCTAATGAGAGTCCCCTGGGTCCTGTAAACATTAATAAATTTCGGAAAACTTAGTGGGCCGCTTAAATATGTTCTGGGGGCTGCAGGTTGCTCATCCCTGTTCTAAGATACCTATTTTAGAGCCTAAAGTCTGAAATTACAAATTTAATTTAAAAAAACAAATAAAATTAATTAAGTAAAAAGCATAGAAAACAATTTATGAATCCTCGATTTTCTTTCCAATGTCACAAAACTGTAAAA